>DF357612.1:10326-57336 GCA_000787875.1 Solanum virginianum
CGGAGGCCAATCTTTAAGAAATGGGTAGCCCCTTGAAGTTAATCAAATAAGTTGTCAATTCTTGGAAAGGGGTAATTATTCTTGATCATCACTTTATTCAATTTGCTATAATCAATGCACATCTGAAGGGATCCATCTTTCTTTCTTACAAATAATATCGGAGCACCATATAGAGATATCCTTGGCCTAATAAAGCCTTTCTCAAATAAATCCTTCAACTTAGCTGGTACCATCTAGAAAGGATGGATAGAGATAAGTTGACTATTCAAGAGAAGATCTATGCCAAAGCTACTTCCTTTTCAAGAGGAATATTAGGCAAATCTTCTGGAAACATCTAGAAACTTATTCACCACCTGAACCGATTGAAGAGTAGGTGATTCAGATTCCACATCCTTGACTTTCACAATATGATAAATGCACCCATTGGAAATAAGCTTTTGTTCCTTAAGGTAGGAAACAAACCATCCTTTAATAGTGGAGTCACTACCCTTTCACTCAATGGCAAGCTCATCTGGAAATAGAAAGTTGACTTTCCTAGTTCTGTAATCTGTAGAAGTAGATGATGCATGCAACCTATCCATCCTAAGAATCACATCAAAATCAAACATCTCAAGTTCCACAAGACCACAAGGGATAACTTTATGTAACACAGAGATAGGACAACCCCGATAGACCCTATGAGCAACAACAGATTTACCCATGGGAGTATAGATTGAAAAAGGCTCCCTCAAGACTTAATCCAAACATAATAGCCAACAAAGGAGTCACAAAATATAAAATTTCACCCATTTCAAGCAAAGAATAAGCAATAAATCAAAGACTTTTAACATACCAGTCACAGCATCCAGAGCTTGCTTCACTTTTTATTGCGCATGTAAAGCATAACAATCTGTTGTTTCTTGATGAAACACCTTGTGGAGCTCTTTGTTGGACTTTATTATCAATTGAGCAAGCTTGTGGCTCATCTCATTAGACACATAGCAAGCATCCGAACCCCAAAAGTACTTTTTGGGGTAAATCTTCCTACACTTGTCACATCGTGAAGGCAATTATCCACCATCAACATGTGCCTTGGGTAGAGGAACCCTAGCATTAGCAAACCTTGCATTACAGCCTTGGCACTGCTAGAAGCAATAATAACCACCACCATTGGTGTTGGAGAACACACCATCATAATGGGCTTGCTTAGGATCATGCACCCATTTCTCCATGAGCTTTTCTCTTTGATTTGTTAAGCATATACCATGAGCCTAGAGATGTCTATATCCCAAATAAGGATAGACATATGATATTCCTTCACAACCAAGTCAGAGATCACAGAAATAAACTTGTTCATTCTTGCACAGGGGTCAGCCTAAAGGATAGGAGCATATTAGAGAGCCTTCTGAACTTGAGGGCATAGTCCCTCACACTCATACCACCCTGTTGAGGTTGACAAAACTCTTTCGTCTTGGCTTTCCTAAGCTCAAATGGGAATAAGTGACCTAGAAATGCAAACTTCAACTCCTCCTAATTAACAACATTGCAACAAACCCTCTCCATTAACCATTGAGTGTACCGCATTTGATCCACATCTTTTAACAGATAAGCAACCAACTCAGCTTTCACCACAGAAGGGGCTCCCATAATAGTCAACACTTTAGTAAGCTTATTAATGACCTCTTGAGTATCCTCGTCAGTGATTGACCCATATAACTTCAAAGGGTTCATCTAGGTGAAATCTCTCCCCCTAGAAGCTAGAGTGGGATCTTGAGAAAGATTAGCCTACAAAGTCTGAGTAGTCACCACCTGGACGAGCATAATAAAGGCCATACGAAATTCACCATTTAAGATAGGCTTTTCCATAGGTCCTTGGGAAACGTGGTCCTCACCAGCTGATGCCGATCTTGGTAGGGGAGCTCTTTGTGGAGACATCTTCTATAATGTAGCAAGGATACCAACAGGATAAGGAACTAACATTTTAATCCAAAGCATGACATACAAAATGAAAAAGTGAGACAATTCTGAAAACGCCATCATAGCCTCCCACTCATAGGCATGGTCCACTTCATACCAATAAATAGGACTCTACTTGATATGGCATATTGGACTCTGAGGATCATTTACATACCTAGTGCTTTGATACCAAGCTTGTAATGACCCAAACCTAGGGTCTAGGAGTGACATGGTGAGCGAGAACCTAAGAGTTCCCAAACAAGCCTCTTTGTATCCACTCACACATCATTCGTTCGGAATCACATATAATTAGTAAACATATAGTTCTAAGGGATAGGAAAGTAGGACTCATGCTATAGGGATATCATAGGGATAGGGAGGAACATGGATTCACATAACATATTAACACATAAGAACTAAGGGGTGGGTAAGTATGACTCACTCTATGGGGGCAATACGGGACTTAGGACCTCTCATATGATAACATAAGCTCATAATCCATCCCTAATGATCATCATTATTGAGTAACCATATTCATATTCATAATATTTATGTACAATAATTAGCACATAAACATAAACAACTTATCCAATAACACCTCTAATCATAAAATAGGATAGGTGCCAACACATATCCCATGCTCACCCTCAAAATAAATAAGATAACCAAAAGAACCATTGGTAGAGGAATGTTATACGTCCTTGGAAGACAGGGCACACCACAACAAGTGTCTCACGATCCAAGCTAGCCATCGTACAGTGGATGAAGGCAGTCTTCAGTCTGTACATGGTTAGATTGCGCAAGCAAAAGTATGTATTAGTATGTTTGAATATACTAAGTATGGGGGCATGTAATACATATGAACTCATTAAAGCTGCATTTAATGTCAGATGACAAGGGCACATATATGCAAAGAAACATATATCAAAAGAATAGTTTATATCAATATGCCATAAGGTGCATAATAGATGAATATGAAAATACTTTATATATATTGAGAATGGGACCATAACCAACATAAGAACAAGTGAACTATAACTTGGAAGCCTGTCGTCTACCACACATCGAATAAAGATATGATCTACTTAGCAAAGGTAGATCCATAATCATTCATCATCCATAAAAAGGCATAAACATACCATTTTTAGGCACATTGTTCAAGAGAAAGGTGTATGGACCCTTGGGGATAGCCCACCATGTGTCAAATTCCCTCGGTGCTAGGTCATCATCCCATTAGAATACATATGCATATACATTCTTGTAAACAAGGTATAAGTCTTTCAAAACATAATGGTACATATTTATGCTTACAGGCCAAGTCACATTTCATAATCAAGCATACTTAGGGGTAAATTGAAAAAACATACTTCATGTAATACTTTCATGGGTAGGGATACCTCATTTGATTAGCTTTTTGAGAAAAGAGTATGGAGCCTGGGAGATAGCCCACCCCGCCTCCAACCTTATTTGGTTCTCCATAAATAATATGGTGTAAGCACCCATAATTTCTCAAAGAGTCATAATCATAGATATTTATGTGATGAAATTCTTATCATAACTATACTTTACATTAAAACATAATCATATTCATAATTGGGACATCGTCCACATCAAAAACTTTATAAAGACCATAGTTATTTATGCATATGCCATGAATGAGATGACAATAGCATGGACAATAGAGATTCAATCTTAAATCAGCAATACATTATAAAATTCAAGTAAATCCACAAGTAAAATTCATATTTAAATCATAAAATAGATTACCCACGCTCAACTCAAGCTTTAAAGTGGACATGCACATTCGTATCTTCATAATTTCAATATAATTCATGATATTAGTGCTTAAATAACTTTAAAATCAACAATAAATCACAACCCATATATCAGTTGAATTTAATAGATAATAATATTGAAAACCCATATTTAAAGTAAGCTAAAATTCCATGAAATTGAGTGTAAAAGAGTTTGGGTCTTCTAGGTTGAAAGGGACCCAGAATCAATCCCAAATACCTTAGCTAATAGAGAAGATTCAAGAAGAAATTTGATGAAGAAAGTGTCTTTCCTTGATTCGCAAGCATAGTTTTAACAATTGTCTTTTGAGAGAGTTCTTAAGAGTCATTTGGGAGAATTTTAAGTATAAGAATGAATTCGAATGAGAGAAATAAAGTATAGGTCATTTGAATGTCTTTAGGTAGCATAAAAAGTTACAAAAGACCCTTAGGAAGAACCTTAATTACGAAAATATCATCAATGAAACTAGTAGAAAAATTAAAGTCAGGGGTCCGTAAGGCACCATATAAACCGTATACTTGGTCAGTGATCCAACACTTAGAAAAACGTATTCTGAGACAGGTCCGAACAGTAATCCCATACTTAGAAAAGTTCAACGAAAGCACCCAAATGGTTGGTCTCATGGTCTAGACCAATCTATACGGACCGTGTACTTCTCATACCACTTAACATAGAAAATTCTTCACGATATAATTCTGAGACAATGATCTGATACGTAGAAAATTTTCACTCTGGCACGTATATGAAAGGGCCTCATGGACAGAAAAGCACCATACGATCCGTGAGAGGGGCCGTGCCACTTGCCTTGGCTACAAAGATGTGAAGTTTCAAGGCCAAGGATACCACAAAGTCCACCACATGATCTTTGAAGCCTCACACGGCTCATGTGGGATTCATATGTGGTATGCCATAGTCCTAAACTACATGTTAAAGCCCACAAACCCAAAACAAGGCCAAGGGCTACTCCAAGGAGGATCCAAATGGACTGTACAGCCTCATACAGACAGTGAAGGCTTCCATGGAGCGTCACTTTGGACCAAAACCTTTTGGGATCAAATTTTCAAGGTCCATTGAAGTCATACAAAGTCTGGGTCCATATATTGTCTCCACCTTCGGAATATTCATCCTCAAATGTGCTAGAAAAAGGCTTCAAAGACTTGACATAGATCATAAAACATTCAAACATAAGATACAATGCATACTTCATCACTTGAAAAATCATAAAGTTAGTAAACTCATATCAAAACATATTCAAATCATTCAAAACATCTTAATCATTCTCATGTACATGTATGCATATCATGTTATGAAACTCAAGAGTGAAATAACTAGGACCAATTGGAAAAGGAAGAACCTAATACCTTAGGGTTGAGTAGATTGGAAAAGATGGGATATCATTTAATCATGTCCAACTCCACATCCCATGTAGTACTCTCCACATGTTGATTTTTCCAAAGTACCTTAACTAAAGGCACATCCTTATTATGAAGTTGCTTTACTTGTCTACCCAAAATCCCAATTGGAACTTCCTCATAAGATAATTTCTTCTTAACCTCAATACCTTCCAAAGCCACAATAGCGCTAGGATCACCAACCAACTTCCTCAACATAGACATATGGAAGACCGGGTGAATAAACCAAAAATTCGGAGGCAAATTCAACCTATAAGCCACATTCCCAATTCACTCATCAGTCTCAAAGGACCTACATAACATGGACTCAACTTTCCTTCTTTACAAAAATATTAGACTGTTCATAGGTGAGACCTTCACATACACCCAATCACCAACATGAAACTCAATAGAACTTTTGGTGACATTAGCCTATCTTCATTCTCTCTCTAATCAACTTCACATTCTTTATAGCCTCCAACACCAAATCCAAGCCAATCAAAGCCATTTTACCAAACTAGAACTACCCATTACTGATCTACATCTCCTTCCATACAAAGCCTCAAACAGGTACCATACCAATGCAAGCATGTAAGCTATTATTATGAGAATACTCAATGAGTGGAAGTTGATCATCCTAATTACCTTTGAATTCCAACACACAAGCCCTCAACATATCCTCTAAAGTTTGAATAGTTTTCTCGGCTTATCCATCGGTTTGAGGATTAAAAGCGCTACTCAACTTTACCTTAGTACCAACTTCTCTTACAAATAAACTCCAAAAGTGTGAAGTAAATTGGGCACCACGATATAGTATGATAGAGCTAGGCACACCATGCAACCTCACAAAATCTTGGATGTACAACTTCGCATAACCTTCGGCACTAAAAGTAGTCTTGACTGGTAGGAAATGAGCCGACTTAGATCTAGTCCACAATGACCCAAATTGAATCAAATTGCCTTCGGGTCTGACGCAACCCAACTATAAAATGATTACATCTTCTCACTTCCAAGTAGGAATCTCAATGACTAAAGTCAAACCACACAGCCTTTGGTGCTCTACCTTCACTTGTTTACAAGTAGGACATTCGGATACAAACTTAGCTATATCCTTGTTCATACCATGCCACCAATACACCTCTTTAAAATCCCAATACATCTTAGTAGATCCTTAGTAAATAGAATAATAAGAGTTATTGGTGCCATTCATGATCACCCTCCGAAGATCATCTATATCCAGAACATATAACCGATCTTAATACTGAAGCACACCATCTCTACCTTGGGAGAAGATCTCTATCTTCTTCTCAAAAACAAACTTTTTCAACTCAACCAATGATGGATGTAGGTATTTCCTAGCCTTTAGATCAACAATAACAGAAGATTCGACGCCATTCTGAAAATGAATACAACATCATTAAAGTCAGCCAGCCTAACACCCAATCTAGCCAAACGGTGAACACCTTTTGCCAACTCTTGTTTCCCATCATCAACATGAGCCACACTTCCCACAGATAGCCTATTAAGAGCATCAGCTATAACATTTGCCTTGATGAGATGATATTGTACACTCACGTCATAGTCTTTAAGGAGTTCCAACAGCTACCTTGCCTCAAGTTAAGATCCCTTTAAGTAAACACATATTGTAAACTCTTGTGGTCGGTGAGAACATCCACATGCACCCTATACAAATAGTGTCTCCAAATCATCAAGGTAATCACCAATGCCACTAACTCAAAACCAAGCATCAGGTAATTACGTTCATACACCTTCTAATGGCTTGATGCATAAGCTATCACCTTAACATATTGCATAAGTACACAACCCAATCCAATTCGAGAAGCATCACGATACACCACAAACCCATCTAAGCCATCTGGTAGAGTCAAGACAGGAGCTGATGTAAGTCGATCCTTCAAAGTCTTGAAACTCTTCTCACACTCTTCCTATCATACAATCTTACGCTTCTTTTGACTCAACTTAGTCAAGGAAAATGCAATTGATGAGAAACCTTCAATAAACCTCTTATAATATCTAGCTAACCCACAAAAACTTTGAATATCTAAAGGAGTCAATAGTTTAGGCTAATTCTTCACGACCTTAGTCTTCTTCGAGTCAATCTTAACAACATCACCGGATACCACATGACCAGTAAAGGCTACCTCGCGCAACAAAAACTCACATTTGCTAAAATTATCAACAATTTCTTCTCCTTCAAAGTCTGAAGAACTAACCTCAAAGAATCTATATGCTCCTAGTTATTTTGGGAGTAAATGAGGATATCATCAATGAAGACAACCACATAAATATCAGATAATGGCTCGAACACACGATTCATAAGATCCATAAATATGACTGAAGCATAAGTCAAACAAAATGACATCACCATAAATTCAAAGTTCCATACTAAGTTCAAAAAGCCATCTTGGGAATATCACAATCCTAAACTTTAACTAATGATACCGCCAACAGAGGTTAATCTTTGAAAAATAGGTAGCCCCTTGAAGTTTATTAAACAAGTGGTCTATTCTTGGCAGCATATACTTATTCTTGATGGTCACCTTATTCAATTGCCTATAATCAATGCACATCCAAAGGGATCCATCTTTCTTTCTTACAAAAAACACCAGAGCACCCCATGGAGATATATTTTGCCTAATAAAGCCCTTCTGCAACAAATGCAATTTATCCTGCAACTTAGCCATTACCATACAATAAGGAGGGATAAAGATAAGTTAAGTATCAAGGAGAAGATCTATAAAAATATCTACTTCCCTTCTGAGAGAAATATCAAGATAATATTTGGGAAACACATCCAAAAACTCATTCATAACCAGAACCAGTTCAAGTGCAGGTGACCCAGATTCCATATCTTAGACTCTCACAATATGATAAATGCACCCCTTGGAAATAATGTTTCGTGCCTTAAGGTAGGAAATAAATTTTCCTTTAATAGTGGTGTCACTACCCTATCATCCAACAACAGGCTCATCTGGAAATTAGAACTTGACTTTCTGGGTTCTACAATCTATAGAGGCATATGAAGCATGCAACCAGTTCATCTCGAGAATCACATCAAAATAAAACATCTCAAGTTCCATAAGATCACATGGGAAGACTTTGTGCAAAATAGAGATAGGACAACCCCAATAGAGCCTATAAGCTCAAAATGTATCTCAAAATGCCTAGAATTGTAATTTATATATATCTCAAAATTCATGCATCATTTTAAAAATCCAACTTCATATTCTTGATCAGGGAGCAAACTTGAGTGGAAAAAGGGTCTAACCCTAATTTTAGAGCGAACGATACATAATTTCAACTATCAAAGTGTTAAATTCCTGTGAGGAATCCATGATGCAGGCACGACGCGCCTCTGTATATTTTTCTGTCTAGATTTCCATGTTCGATCCAAGACTTTAGAATCTTGGGCCTAAGTGTTCTCATACATGAAAACACCTATAGTTAGCCTTATTTCACCCTTATGTCATTCAAAACATTCCCCAATACTCATTCAAACACTTAGCCAAATACTTCACTCCTAAATTCAAGTCTCAAGCTCATCTGGATCTAAGGATTTCCTTTCAAGCTGCAAGTCTCCATCTTTAATCTTCTTCAAGGATTCTCCAAAAGCTAAGAGATGTGTGTTTCTTTCATGGGTTCCTTTCACCCATGATACCCAATCTTCCTTTTATCCTAAATTGCATGATTTAAAGTTGATTTACTCATAGGTCTTACTAATGATGAATTTCACTGGACACTATGTTAGGGTTTATGAAATTGTGACTGTTTTAGCATGTTTTGAGCTATGAATCTAAGATTTGTTATGAGATTTGATGAAGGATTTTGATGTATATTGCTTGAGAGTGTTACCAAGTATCTATTGATGGTTTTACATTGAATTTTTATAGCATGATGTCACTCTTGAATTGCATGGTTTTACACTAATGCTATATACCCGCCAAGTACTTGATAAAATGTCCGATTTATGATTCTTGAGTTGTTAAAGGCCTAATTCTTGGCATATAAGATATATTACTTTATGATGATAAAATTATGTTGCATATGTGTTAATTTCATGATAAGCTTCTATAGTGTTACATGTTGACCATAAGCTTATTGAGGGGTTGGTACCTTGACCACTTTAATGGAGGGTGTTAAGTCCATTAACCTTGTTAAGGGGTTAGTACCTCGACCACTTTGATGGAGGGTGTTATGTCCATTAAACTTGTTGAGGGGTTGGTACCTCGACCATATTAGAGCATGTTAAGTCCATTAACCTTGTTGAGGGGTTAGTACCTTGGCCACTTTGATGGAGCATATTAAGTCCATTAACCTTGTTGAGGGGTTGGTATCTTGACCACTTTGATGGAGGGTGTTAAGTTCATTAACCTTGTTGAGGGGTTGGTGTCTTGACCACTTTGATGGAGGGTGTTAAGTTCATTAACCTTGTTGAGGGGTTGGTGCCTTAAACACTTTGATGTGGGGTGTTAAGTCCATTAACCTTGTTGAGAGGTTGGTGCCTTGACCACTTTGATGGAGGGTCTTAAATCCATTAATCTTGTTGAGTGGTTGGTACCTTGACCACTTTGATAGAGGGTGTTAAGTCCATTAACCTTGTTGAGGGGTTAATACCTCGATCACTACCAAGAGGGGTTAAGCCATGGGTCTTGCATACTAGTTGCTTGGTCCATGATTATGGTCTCTTCTTATTAACGTAATATGTTCCATATAAATATGTTTTACTCAAGCATTTTTCATGCATTTCATATTGCTACTATGCTATCTGTTGATTATTATTATGCATTTTGACTAAGTTGCCTATCTCTTGTCGCATTATATCCTACATACTTAGTACATTCAAATGTACTAATGAATACTTTGTGCCTACATAGTAATTTTATGCCTACATGATGTTACCATGTAGGAACTAGAGCTCCACTTGGCCATCCTCCCCCACCACGTGGCTAGTATGATTCAAGCTAGTTGGTGAGTACTCAATTCTAGGGACGTTTGTCTATATTTCTTATACTATGTATCAATACTCTGTTCTTTATTGCTACTTTGACTATAAAGGTGAGCTTGGTTACTTGTCTTAGCCCCGCTAAGTATCTATGTTTAGAGTTATTATCGGATAAGTTGTGTATTATGCTTGAGCTTTGACTCATGTATGATATTTATGTATTACTCTCTCTTTCTGTCTCGCTCCCTTAGTCCCAAATCCCCTTGTTTATGCTTATTACTTATTATCATTTTAATTGTTTTCACGATCCCCTTTGGGTTCCCCATTCATCAGTCACGTCTAGGTCCTAGGTCCGAAGCATGACAAAGATGTTATCAGAGCACTATGTTGTTAGGTGCTCGGCGTCTAACACACCGGGAAGATTAGAGTTTTATTCATGATTCTGAAGTGCCATGACTATGACTAGGAGGCTCTGAGGCATTTTAGAAAATATTTTATTTCTTCATGATTTGTGTTGCATGGTAGATTTAGGTTCCCTAGGGTTTATTACTAATCCCTAACTATTATATTTCAGGATATGTCTTGAGCTACTCAGGATAGTGATGTAACTAATGCGAAGATTTGTGATGCTCTATAGGAAGTGGCTAAAGTGACAGTAAAATGGTCAACTCACCTCGAGCAATAAGTGAAAGCTCCCAAGAATTCAAATGGTAAGAAGAGAGATTGTGAAGCCAAGAGGGGTCGTATTGAAGGAAAGTTCTAAAGTCTCAAACGTAGAGGTGGTATGGTGCCTTATGCTAGGTGCCATGATGGCCCATGCTTGAAAGGTACTGACGCTTGTTGTAGTTATGGAAAGTTAGGTCATAAGGTAAAGAAATGCCCTCGTAAAAGCAATAAGAGTAAAGGAGGAAATGATGGGTGATTCATTCGAGATGCTCAAAATGTGGGAGGAAACATGGTGGTACATATTGGAGTAATATGGGTGCATGCTTTTGGGATGGTGAGATGGGCCACAAAATTTTGGATTGCCCTTATGCTCAACAAAAGGGTAGAGCTAGTGATGTTGATGAAGGGGATGCTCCAAGAAGTAATCTATTCTATGCTCTTCAAAGATGGCAAGGAGGGGAAGAGGTGCCTAATGATGCTACTGGTATGTTAAAGGATTTTCTTGATGTTTTTATGCATTTTTTGATGGTTTCGGGGGTTATTTTTCCCTTCATTGTTTCTTTTGTTGCTTGTAGGGTATGATTATGTGAGTCTATTGTCACTAGAAGGGTTTAGGGGTTGTTCGTGTTCTTATTGCATAGGGTCTTGTCTTGTGATTTTTGTTGGACTTAGTTTGTTGGATTGGAGGTCTTGAGGTGGTTTGGCTACTTGCATAGCATGCTTCCAATGAATGTAGGACCCCTAAGGTTGTAATATGATGATTAGGGTGAACGATTTACTTGGCCAACTACAATGGGCTAGTCACTTCACTAAGATTGATTTGTGGTTCACATTTTGTTCCCCAAGTAAGGATGAAGATAGGTGACATCCCTAAGTGTCTTTTTGGATTAGTAGTGAGCATTTTGAGTATTGTTAGAGTTGTTTGGTTGACTTATGCACAGACTAGGTTTGTGGATTTTATGAATAGGGTCTTAAAACCCCACCCTGACATGTTTGTGGTGGCCTCTAGTGGTGGAACATTGATTTATTTAGAGCTTGAGAACCCTTTTGGGGGTAATGTTGGAAGTCTTAGGAGATGAGAGGTTGTTTGCTAAATATGGTAGGTGTGGGTTGAGGATAACAAGAAGGTGGTTAGAACTCCTAAAGGATTATGATATGAGTTTTCATTATTTTTCTCGGTGAGGATAGTGTTGTGGTTAGTGCTCTAAGTAGCCTAGTATGTGTTGATAATGGTGGTAAAGAGGTGACTTGAGGGGTCCATCATTTGGCTAGATTGGGGGATAGGTTGGAGGAAGTTGAGCATGGTGGTGTAGTATTCTTGATGGTTCCAGATCTTCTTTGGTTGAAGGGGCATAGATTAAGGAAAGCCTTGTTTCCGCCTAATTAGAGTTGGAGATTTTGCGTGAAGAGGGTAGAGTGGAGGTTGTCTTTCAAGGGGGAGATGGTAGATTATGGTACCAAGTGGCTTATATGTGATTAAGGTTGGCAAATGAGTTTAGGGTTGTGAGTCCTTAGAGAATGTTGAGAGAGGTTGGTAAAGTTGCATAAGGGTGGAATGACATAGGGATATGGTTATGGTTTGTCTGGTTCTTCATGCTTTTAGGTTGAGGGGATATGTTGGTGACTCTAGAGTCAAAACTCTTTGAGGTTGTGGGTGTTGTGGAGGATAAGTTGACTTAGGAAGAGGTCCCTGGTGGTATTGGATGGAAGCATTGAAGAAGTTGACTTATAAGGGTGTTGTGTTTGTTAAGCCCATTAGAAGGATCATCGAGCCGATAGTGTCCCCTGGGGAGCCGGAGTGGGCATGGAAGAGCAATGTTCGTACCTCTTTCATACTATTCAAGCTTATGATAACATGTAAAACTCCTTTTTGTGATTTCATGTCTCTTGTTCCAGCCCCTAAGTAAGTTGCATGCATTCATGATTACATTAAAAAGGTTCGTGGTGATTTAACACTTTTGTTGAGATTTTGAAAATGGTGTTTTAAAGTGTATTGTTGCATTCTTTTTGGGGATGACCTCTTTATGATTACTCTTCTCTTGTATGTTTCTTTGACATTCGAGGATGAATGTTCCCAAGGGGGAGAATTGAAATGACCCAAAAAAAATGTCCGAAAATGTGCCTAAAAAATGCCCAGAATTGTAATTTCCATATATCTCAAAATCCATGCGTCATTTCGAAAATCCAACTTTATATTCTTAATCAGGGGGGAAATTGAGTGGGAAAAGGGTATAACCCTGATTTTTAGAGTGAACGATTCACAATTTTAATTTTCAAAGTGTCGAATTCCAGTGAGGAATCTGTGATGCATGCGCGTCTCTTTATATTTTTCTGTCCCAATTTTCAAGTTCGGTTCAAGACTTTTGAGTCTTGGACCTAAGTGTTCCCATTCATGAAAACACCTATACTTACCCTTATTTCACCCTCATATCATTCAAAATATTCTCCAATACTCATTCAAACACTTAGCCAAATATTTCACTCCTAAATTCAAGTTCAAGCTCATCTGGATCTAAGGATTTCCTCTCAAGCTTCAAGTCTCCATATCCAATCTTCTTCAAGGATTCTCCAAAAGCTAAGGTATGTGGGTTTCTTTCATCGGTTCCTTTCACCCATGATACCCAAGCTTCCTTTTACCCTAAATTGCATGATTTAAAGTTGATTTACTCATGGGTCTTACTAATGATGAATTTCATTGCATAATATGTTGGGGTTTAAGAAATTATGACTGTTTTAGCATGTTTTGAGCTATTAATCTAAGATTTGTCATGAGATTTGATGAAGGATTTTGATGTATATTGCTTGAGAGTGTTACCAAGTATCTATTGATGGTTTTACATTAAATTTTTATAGCATGATGTCACTCTTGAATTGCATGGTTTTACACTAACACTATATACCCGCTAAGTATTTGATAAAATGTCTGATTTATGATTCTTGAGTTGTTGAAGGCCTAATGCTTTGCATATGAGATATATGAATTTATGATGATAAAATTATGTTGTATATGTGTTAATTTCATGATAAGCTTCTATAGTGTTACATGTTGACCATAAGCTTATTGAGGGGTTGGTACCTTGACCACTTTGATGGAGGGTGTTAAGTCTATTAACCTTGTTGAGGGGCTGGTACCTCGACCAATTTGATGGAGGGTGTTAAGTCCATTAACCTTGTTGAAGGGTTGGTACTTCGACTACATTGATGGAGGTTGTTAAGTCAATTAATCTTGTTGAGGGGTTGGTACCTCGATCACTACCAATGGGGTGTTAATCCTCGGGTTCCAAGTACTAGTTGCTTGGTCCATGATGATGGTCACTTCTTATCTCTATAATATATTCTATATAAGCATGTTTTACTTTAAGCATCCTTGATACAAGTCATATTTCTACTACACTAGCTATTGATTATTGTTATGCATTTTGACTAAGTTTTTTATCCCTTGCTGCATTGCATCCTACATACTTAGCACATTCAAACATACTAACGCATACTCTATGCCTACATGATATTACCATGTAGGTCCCCTCACATATCATTAGTTCAAAAGTGCATATAATTAGTAAACACATAGTTCTAAGGGAAGAAATCAGAGCTCAATTTAGCCATCCTCACCCTCCATGTGGCTGGTATAATTGTCTCTCAAGCTAGTTTGGGAGTCCTCCATTCTGGGGACGTTGGTCAATATTTCTTAAGCTATGTATTGATACTCTCTTCTTTATTGCTACTTTGACTATGAGGGTGAGCCCGGTTTCTTGTCTTGGCCCCCGCTAAGTATCTATGTTTAGAGGTGTTATTGGACAAGTTGTTCATTATGCTTGAGCTTTGACTCATCTATTATATTTAAGTATTACTCTCTCTTTCTCTCTTTCTACCTTAGTCCCAAATCCCCTTATTTATGCTTATCTCTTATTGCCATTTTAATTACTTCCAGGACCAAGGATGTGAAATGATATGCTATGAGACTTGTTTGGGGTTCTTTTGGGTTCCCTATTCGCTGGTCATGTCTAGGACCTAGGTCCGGGGCATCACAGCAACAATAGATTAACCAATGGGAGTATAGACTGAAAAAAGGCTCCCTCATGGTTTCGGGACTAAAATCAAACTTAACAGCCTATAAAGGATGGTTTTAGGACTAAAACAAAACTTAATAGCCAATGGAGGAGTCAGAAAAGATAAATTTACACCTAGTGAAGCAAAGCATAAGCATCAAAATGAACGACTTTTAACATACTAGTCATATCATCTGGAGCATTCTGCATTTCCTATCGAGCAAGTAAAGCATAGAACCTATTATTTCTTAGGGCAACACCTTCTGAAGCTCTTGGTTGGACTTGATTACCTTAAACTATTTGACTCTTCTTTGGTGACTTTTGGGCATACAGTAAGCTTGTGGCTTATCTCACCACACCCATAGCAAGCACCCAAACCCTATAAGCATTTTCCAGAGTGAATCTTACCACACTTGTCGCATCATTAAGCCAATGGTCCACCCTCAACATGCGCCTTGAAGGGAGGCACCATAGCATTATCAAACCTTGCATTAGAGCATTGGCTTTATCGGAAGCAACCATAAAAATCACCCTTGGAGTTGGAGAACCCACCATCATAATAGACTCTCTTAAGATTATGCCCCTAACTCTCCTTGAGCTTCTCTCCTTCAATATGTTCAACATATACCTTGAGTCTGGAGATTTCCATATCCTAAATAAGTATAATCATATGACATTCCTTCACAGCCAAGTTAGAGATCTTAGAAATAAACTTGTGCATTCATGCACGGGGGTTAACCACAAATATAGGAGCATGCTTGGGGAGCTTTATGAACTTGAGGGCATAGTTCCTCACACTTATACCACCCTGTTTAAGGGTGATAAAATCTATCATCTTGGCTTCCCTAAGCTCAAGTGGGAAGAAGCAACCCAGAAATGCAAACTTGAACTCCTCCCAATTAAAAGCATTGCAACAAACCTCTCCACCAACCATTGAGTATACCACACTTGAGCCACATCATTCAACTGATACGCAGCCAACTCAGCTTTTTCCTCAGAAGTGACTCCCGTAAAAGTCAACACCTTAGTGTGCTCATCAATGAACTATTGAGCATCCTCATTAGCCTTTGGACCATAGAATTCTGGAGGGTTCATTCGTATGAAATCTCTCACCCTAGAAGCTGGATTGGGATCCCGAAAAAGATTAGTGTACCTAGTCTGAGTAGTCATCACCTAGGTAAGTATAGAAAAGGTTGTACAGAATTCATCATTAGGGATAGGCTCTTCCATACGTCCATGGGAAATTTTGTCCTCAAAAGCCGATCCAGTCTTAGTAGGGGAGCCCTTCGTGAAGGCATCTTTCATAATATAGAAAGGATACCCTCAGGTTAAGAACCAAAGCTATGGTCTAAGGTATGACATAAGACATGAACAAGTGAGACAATTCCTAAAGTGGCATTACACCCTACCACTCAGAGGCATGGTGCACTTCACATCCATGAATAGGAGGACTCTACTTGACGTTGCATATTGAACTCCAAAGATCATTTACAAATCTAGTGCTCTGATACCAATCTTGTCATGACCTCGACCTAGGTTCTTAAGGTGACATGGCAAATGGGAAATCGAGAGTTCCCAAATAATCCTCATAACGTCCACTCACATATCATTAGTTCAAAAGTGCATATAATTAGTAAACACATAGTTCTAAGGGATAGGAAAGTAAGACTCATGCTATGGGATATCATAGGCGATAGGGAGGAACATGGATTCACATAACATATTAGCACATAAGAACTAAGCGGTGGGTAAGTATGACTCACTCTATATGGGCAAAGCAGGACTTAGGACCTCCTAATCATAACGTAAGCTCATAATCAATCCATAATGATCATCATCATTGAGTAACCATATTCATATTCATAATATCCGAGTACAACATTTAGCACATAAACACGAAGGAATACATAAGATATCTAACAATGCCTCGAATCATAAAATAGGATGGGAGCCAAGACATATCCCGGGGCTCACCCTCAAAGTATATAAGATAACCAAAAGCACCTGATGTTGCCTATGTTACACCTCTTTTTTTAGGATAAAATGGTTTTTGTCGAGAGATAGAACCTAAGAAAGGTTAGGGTTGAACCCAGGGGAATATATAGACTTAAGAGAATTCAATTAATGCAATTTGAGTGATTAATCAAATTGCTTCCCTAAAAAAAGGGGGGGGTTTGCAATAATAAACAAAAAATTAAACCTAACTAATACAAAAGTTAAATCAATAAGGAAAGAAATTAGGGTATTGTGTTCCCCATGATTCCATAACTTAGTATCACCAGATAACCAAATTCTTTTATAGTGACTAAGATGTAGAACGGTAAGTTAAGTTCACCAAACCCTTTGGTCTAGGCGAGAGATGAATTGCACTACATGACGTGGCCCATCTCCATAGTGTGAATTACTAACCCTCAACTATTAGTCCCAGTACAACCTCCCCTTGGCCCAATTTGATTAATTAGACAAGAATACATCAATCAAATCCTATTAATCAATATTTTTTCCTATTCATTACTACCTTGGTCTAGACAGTAACACTAGATGGGTTCTAATGCTGGCCACCACTAGAAAACATGCAAAACGAAGAGAATTAATTAATACATACACGCACACTTTCCAAGAATTATGAATTATCTAGATTTTACCTTGTTAGCTCTTCATGGTCACCACAACCCTAGTTGTGGATTTAGATACTCATGATTTATGTAGGTGCAAGACTTAGGAATTGGAATAACATAATAGAGCACGTACACAATTGAATTAAGAACAAGCAAATACAACTTCAAAGAGAATCACAAGATTAAAGATCAAATCAAAGTACAAGTGTTCTGAAAAACTCTCTAATGTCAACTTACTATTTTTCCTCTCTAATTACTGAGTTTTCTGAGTACTATGTAAGAACTATATGAAAAATAACCTAAAAAACTATTTATAATTTTTAAAAGATAAATCATAAACACAATAGGATAGTTGGTTCAGAATGCCTCACGAAAGTGTTTACG
The DNA here is from genome assembly GCA_000787875.1 of Solanum virginianum. Lineage (NCBI taxonomy): Eukaryota > Viridiplantae > Streptophyta > Magnoliopsida > Solanales > Solanaceae > Solanum > Solanum virginianum. The sequence continues at coordinate 28,127 of DF357612.1, forward strand.
GGTCGTATTGCATACGACCCGTAATCGGGATTTTGTACAGTACCACTGGAAATCTGGGGTTCAAGTCTATGATACCCCTCTACAATTCGTAAAGTAGTTTACAATCTGTAAGGGGGTTTCGTCTGATGAATCTTCAAAAAGTCCTAATCTCTGATCCTCAGGGCACGAATCACGTTCTACGACTCATAAATTATTCCATGACCCATCTGCATGTTCATAGAATCAACTTCAAAAAATTAGTCCCTCACTAGAATTGTTCACAAAATCCACTTCATGACCTCGTAGAGTGACCTACGATCGTAAAGGGTCTCGTACTACATCAAAATCTACAACTTTTGTACTTTCTTCCCAAAATCAAGGCCAACCCTAAAATCCTGCAAATATAACATAAAAACACATAAAACCAACTAACATCACATTGAGAACACACAAAATTCCAAGTTTTAAGTATCAAAAGTATTGTATTTTGAAAGTACATTAACACCCTCAACTTAAAATTATTGTTTGTCCTCAAGCGATGGACTCAATCAATATAAGTAGACAGACCTCAACCTAATGGTATGCATCACGTCAATCTTAAACTCAGATACCCACACCATCCTTTCAAAATAAAATCAGATAGTCATCTAGCAAACCAATACAAACTAGTTGATGTAACAAAACAACTATGACAAGTGAGGTACCATCAACAATCCACAATCACTAAATCAATCTAATGCTAACAATGCAATGCAAGTTTCCTCACAGAAAAAAGTCTCATATCTGACACTCAATTATTTTTTCATGTATAACCTTGGGACTATACAAAATCGCTCACTCTCACAAAAGATATCCATGCATCATGCCTAATACCATAGGCTTACCCCTATACTTATGACTAAGACCTTTAACTACTTCGACGCAGTGTGAAACCCCATAAATATATCTTCACATATACTTATGTTTCAACTCCATTCTTATAGATAGGAAGTGTATTAGGGTCATAAGAGACCTCTAGTACTTAGTTGAGTTCAAAACCTTTCTATAAATTGAGTTTCTTGTGTTGAGTTATGCAAGTGTCTACTTTAAATGATCATCACTCTTAGAACACAAACCATTAGATATCCCATGACCTCCAAATGAAAGTCCTTTGAATTAGCTTTTCAACGCAACTGGTTTCACCTCATTTGGAGTTCAGAGTCAAAAGTTATAGCTGTTTTACTGAAGACTTCCAGAGCAGAGTGACATTACGAAACCCCTTTACGGGCTGTAGAATGAAGTACGACCCATTTGCTAACTCGTGGGAAAAAGTCCTGAAACTTTAATTTTTGGTTCCAAATTTTACGAACCCATATATGGGTTGTAGAACCTTCTACAAGCCATGGAATGGGCTCATAAAAGTGAATTAGAGAGCCCAAAATCTGGCAAAAAGTTTACGAAAGGGTTCCTACGGACTGTGGAACATTCTACGGCCGTAAATGGGCTCGTAGATGACTTTTGACAGCTATATAAAAAGATTAGTTTGGTCCTTTTCCCACCATTTAAAGCTTAAGATTAATATCTTTACACCTAAATAAAGTCCTAAACATGTTCGCTTAATCTTTTTACGCTAAATCACTCTCTCAAATGTAGAAGCAAGGTTTTAAGAGAGAAAAGGGCTAGGGTTTGAAGACAAACTTGAGAATTCTTCTGATCTATTTCAAGGTTCAAAACTTCCAGGTATGTAAGGCTAACCAAAATATGAATTTTGTTCTTCCATGCGCTCCATCACTCGAATTGATGAAGTTGTGAATAAAATTGAGTCTCCCATATATGGTTCTTGAAGGGTTTTCATTAATTCAAATGCATATCTATATAAATTTGCATGAATTACCATTTTATGAGTTAAATGCTTGAATTAGACTATTTTGCCATACTACATGAACCCTAGCATGATTTCTTCTTTTTCACAGATTTTACTTACATGAGCATAATTTGAGCCTAAATAGTCTATGAAATCCTTAGTTGCTTTAATTTTACATTTGTTCTCCTAAATGCGATGAGTTATAATGATGCATGATTGAGTCTTTATGAGTAAAGAACTGAACCTTAAAATGATGTAACCAAAGGGTTGATAGTTGATGTGATAAGTTGAGTTGATGAATATCTAATGATACTAAATGAATGACTTAACCATAGGGTTGATGTGTTATGAGCATATTGAGTCTTGGGAGGAGTATTGCACATCAAATTAAGTAAGAGTAAGTCCAACTAGAACTCAATAACTACGTAGCCAATGTAGGAGAGGATTGAACCGTAAAACTAGATGTTTCTTGTTGTCTCAAAATAAGGAATTGATGTTGCTTATTTTGGATCTATTGATGGCATGTCATATACCCCCGGTAGGGTATTGGATGGATGTGGAAATGACATTGCTTCGTTGTATCATCACCGCCTCATAGGTAATTATTGTCGATTAGAGAAACACCCAAATAGGCCTTGATAGTACTCTGAGTGGATGGGCCATAGATGATAGATGAGTATTCATTATCTAAATTGCATACTTACTTTAGATTCTTGACATGATGATGGAGTTTCCTATTTCTTGAGTTGAGTTATTTGAGTTGATTTTATTCTTCCTTTACATATTTCTTTTTGCCATTTTACATACTCGTACATTCCATGTACTGACGTCCATTTGGGCCTACATCTTTTCATGATGCAGAGACAGGTACTAGTGGTCATCACCAGGGTCCCCATTGAGGACCTATTTGCTTTCAGTTGATTGGTAAGTCCTCCCCTACTCTCGGAGGACATTATGTTTCCATTCTAACTTGAGTTAGACTTATATTATTCTATTTAGATGTGGCCATAGGTCTACCATTGGCACTATTATTTAGATGTTTTAGAGGCTTCATAGACTAGACTGTTATTGTGATGATTGAATGTTATTATTGACTAATTTCTTTTACACTATTCTTACTTAGATGATGGATGGATTTTTTGGCCTTTGGCCCTTTTATTATCAGTTGTCATTCATGTTCTTTAAGTATTCTTCTCCATTGATGTTTTTTGCTACTAGAATATGATTGAACTAATGCGATGAGGCTGAGTAGTTCGCTTGGGGACTGGTAATAGTCTCTGAGTGTTGGTCATGCTAAGGGTACCCTCTTGGGGCATGATAAACTTAGTATTAGAGCACAGAGTTCAAGAGTTCTATGGATTCTATAAAGCCGTATCTAGTAGAGTCTTGTTTATGAGCGTGTTGTGCACCACACTTCATAAGGAGGAGGCTATAGGACATTAGGAATTTTTTCACTTTCTTGTATTCTGATTTCGTGCTTAGAGTTTAACTCTATTAAAGTATCTATCTAATTTATGGTGTGCTTGCAGATCATGCCTCCTAAGCATACCATCACACAAAGAGACACTTCAGCTTGCGACAGTAAGAATCCCCTACCAGAGGTGCCTCTTTAGATGGAGACAATAGGTCGAGGTTGGCTAGCTAGAATTACTGAGGCACCCTAAGCACCTACTACTTCGCCTGTTCCTACCACAGAGGTTGATTTCAAAGGAGCTATCAGTATGCTCACCCAATAGTAGCTCCTTAGAGTGGGAACCGAAGTTTATAGACTCCTAGTTCAAATTCTCAAGGGCCAACAACTGCCACCAAACTGAGAGATTTTCTTAGGATGAACACACCAATTTTCACTGGATCAAAGATTGAGAAAGACCCCCAGAACTTTATTGATGAGATGTGGAAAGTGTTGAAAGCTATGCGTGCGACTGAGGTAAAGGGAGTTGAACTTGCTTCCTATTGATAATGTTCATGCTCCAATAAGAAAGTGGTCGTTATCAACAATTAACCTAATCGAAGGTTAGGGTCAAATCCATAGGGAATATAGGGCTTGACTACAAGAATCCACTACTAATTATTTCAAGCATAAATGACTAAAATCTCTAAATGGGGGGGATGTGATTCAAAAACAAATTAAAATAAACACTAAACTATGACATGAGGAAACACTCAATTTTTTGGGGACAACTTGGGAATTGTGTTCACCATGGTGTGTTGACTCGATTACCCTAAGTAACATAACTACAATTGGAAATTTGCATGCAAAATGATAATTTAGGTTCTTCCAACCCTTTTATGAAGGTGAAGGTTGAATATCACTATAGATCTTGGTCGGCCACCATGGCGTGCCAACTAACCGTTACTAATTATCCTAGTCAACGTCCCTTTGGTCAGGCTTGGTTGATTAGACAAGAACACATCAATCGAATCCTGTCATCTACTTCCTTTTTCCTATTCGTCACTACCTTGGTCGGGCTAGTGATAGTAGGCAAGGTGTGGTATTGGCCACCACCAAATGACAATCATCATGAAGGGAACTAGACAATACAAACAAACACCAATCATAGAAATGCAATAAACCTAGGTTATTATAAATCAACTACCTATGGTTCCCACAACCCCAAGTTGTGGGTGCTTAGCTACTCATGGCTAAGGCAAGACAAGCAAAAATGCAAATAAATGACATAGTTGAGAGTTTACCAAAAGCAATAAAGATTGTAGACACCATAAATTGTAAACCCAAAAGCTTGATTGATCAATAATAAGTATAAAGAAAGATTTGCAATCCCCAAAATGTGTTTTCCAAGAGAAAATAATAAACTAATCTAAAACCCTAAAATATTCTTGAGAGAATATTCAAAGGCAAGTTCTATCTTCTAAAATCTGGAATCTCTTTCTAAAAACTGAACTAAATGTATTTATAGTATTTATAAATAAACCCTAAAATAACACACAAAAGACAGTTAGCAGTTGGTACGCCTTGCAGGTCTGACTCATAGGGTGACCTACAAGTCATAGTTGGGTTCTCGTATTAGGCTCTTTGCATCTTGGACTGAATAGGTATGACCCACCTAGGGTGACCTATGAGTCATAGCTGGGGTCTCGTATCAGGTTCTTAGCATCTTAGACTTAACTGGTATGACCTAGAGGTATGAGTCATTGCTTGAGCTACGACTCATATGTTCCTCTCGTAGTCTTGGCCTTCAGTTTTTGGTCCAACATTTTGGCTCTTTGATTCCTACTATAAGTCCACCTATACGAGTCATGGTGAGACTTATGACTCGTAGGATGGTTTCGTAGAGGAGACCTCCACTTAGCAGATTTCTTAATTTTGGTCTCTGTTTCTTGCTACGACACACCCTATGACTCGTAGCTTGGGCTATGACTTGTAGGTGAGCTCGTATGTCCTATGATTCAGCAAAATCTGCAATGTTTCTTCAAAAATCATGCCAACGTAACTTTTCTGCAAAAATAACACAAAACAGATACAAACCATATAAAATTGCATTAAGCACTCGCAAAATCCCTTATTTTAGGCATCAAATGTGTTGTATTTTGACAACACATCACCTACCAACTCAAGGATGTGGCAAATGTCTAGTACAATCAATGGGAAGAAAGTCGAGGTGAGGATGTTGAGCCTGCCATTTGGGATGACTTTGAGAGTATGTTTCTTGATCCTTTCTTTCCACAAAATTGGAAGGAAGTAAAGGTGGAGGAGTTTGTCAACTTGAAGCAGGAGGGGATAAATGTCAAAGAACATAGACTTCAGTTCATACAGCTATCTAGGTATGCTACAAAGATGGTCCCAAACATGAGATCTAGAATAAGAAAGTCATATCTGGCTTGGGCAAACATGTGAAGTAGTGTAAAATGACATTGTTGATTCCAGACATGGATATCTCTAGGCTTATAGTCTATGCACAACAACTTAAGGAAGACAAGAAGAGGGATAGGGAGGAGCACTTGAGCAAAAAGGCTAAGTTTGTAGGGCATGAGCCTAGCAAGCATAAGCAAGGTAAAGGGGATAGGTCATATTTTCAGAAGAGATCTTCAAACTCTACACCATCTTCAGCAAGTGCACCAGCTCCAAGTAATAGGTATGATCAGAAGTCTCAGGACTATCAGAATTACAAAGCTCAGGGTTCTTAATACCAAGCTAGTGCAACTCAAGGTTTGAGGGGGAAACCACCATGTCGTGAGTGTGGCAAACTCTACCTAGGCGAGTGCGTAAGGGCACTAATACTTGCTATAGGTGTGTCCAGATGGGTCACTTCTAAAATGAGTGCCTAATAAGGAGGAAGGCTGATAGAGGTAATAAATCTCAGTCTTCAATAGCCTCACAAAGAGGTGCCACAACTAATATGGATGGCGGTACAAATTGTCTGTATGCGATAGGAAATTGATAGGATTAGGAAGTTGCACCTGATGTTGTCACAGGTATGCTTTGAGTCTTTTCAAATGATGTATATGTATTGCTTGACCCAGGTTCCACTTTATCATTTGTAACTCCATATATGGCTAGTAAGTTTGAGATTCTTCCTGAATGTCTTCTTGAGCTCTTCAATGTTTCTACTCCTACTGGTGAGTCTATTCTAGCTGAAAATATATATAGAGATTGCACTACATCTATCTATCATAGAGATACTTTAGCAGACTTAGTTAAGTTAGAGATGATTGACTTTGATGTGATTCTCAGCATGGATTAGCTACATGTCTATTATGCCTCTGTTGATTATAAAACCTGAACTGTAAACTTCCAATTTCCAAATAAGCCTATCATAAAGTGAAAATTGATTCTATTACGCCTAAGAGTAAGTTTATTTCCTATCTTAAGGTCAAAAAGATAATCACAAAGAGATGTATCTATTACCTTGTGTGAGTTAAGGCTGATGATATAGAGTCTTCACCTTTTGAGTCAGTTCTAGTTGTTAATGAGTTTCCTGATAATTTTCCTGGAGTCCCTCCTAATAGGGAGATTGACTTTGGGATTGATGTTCTCCCTAATACCTAGACTATCTCTATTACTCCATACAGAATGGCTCCCGCAAAGAGTTGAAAGAATTGAAAGAATAGTTGAAAGATCTCTTGGGTAAGGGATTTATTAGGTTGAGTGTATCACCATGTGGTGCTTCGGTCCTATTCATACGAAAGAAGGATGGTTCCCTCAGGATGTGTATAGATTATTGCCAGTTCAATAAGGTGACCATTAAGAACAAATATACCCTTTCGAGGATTAACGATTAGTTCAACCAACTTCAGGATGCCACCATTTTCTCTAAGATAGACCTCAGATCAAGCTATGACCAGTTGAAAGTGAAAGAATGTGATGTCCTAAAGACAGCTTTTCGAACTCAATATAGTCACTTTGAGTTTCTGGTAATGTCCTTTAGATTGACAAAAGCTTCTGCTGCTTTCATTGACTTAATGAATAGAGTATTCAGATAGTACCTTGATATGTTCATGATTGTGTTCATCGATGATATTTTGGTGTATTCCAGAGATGAGGAAGAACATGTCGATTACCTCTGAATTATTCTTCAGACCCTCAGAGATAAGGAGTTATATTCCAAATTTTCAAAATGTGAGTTTTGGCTTAAATCAATGTCATTTTTAGGCCATGTTGTCTTAGGTAATGGTATTCGAGTAGATATGCAGAAGATTGAAGCAGTTAAGAACTAGCCTAGACCCACCTCTCCAAATGACAGAAGGAGTTTTCCAGGTTTAGCTAGTTAATACCGTAGATTGAATAAGGGATTCTCTTCTTTATCCCTATCCATTGACTAAGCTAACTCAAAAGAAAGCTAAGTGTCAGTGATACTACGAGTGTAAGAAGAGTTTTCAGGAATTGAAAACCAAATTAACGACTGCACCAGTATTGACTCTACCAGAAGGGACAGATAATTTTGTAATCTATTGTGATAATTCTAAAGTGGGATTGAGATGTGTTCTAATGCAGAGAGGTAAGGTCATAGCCTATGCTTCCAGGTAACTCAAGAACCATGAGAGGAACTATCAAACTCATAACTTAGAATTGGCTGCAGTGGTGTTTGCACTCAAGATCTGGTGCCACTACTTATATAGAGAACATGTTGACATATTCATAGACCATAAGAGCATGTAATATGTATTCACCCAGAAAGAGCTTAACTTGAGGCAGAGAAAATTGTATAAGTTGCTCAAAGACTATGATATGAGTATCTTCTATCATCCAGGTAAAGATGGTGTGGTTGCTGCTGCTCTTAGCAGGTTATCCATTGGGAGCACCGATAATGTAGAGGAATAGAAAAAGGAGTTGGCCAGAAAGGTTCACCGACTGACGTGATTGGTTGTTCAACTTAACAAATTGAGCAAAAGAGGAGTTCTTATACATAATAGGTCTGCATCATCTCTAGTAGTAGAGGAGAAGGAGAAACAAGATCAAGATCCTATTTTATTACAGTTGAAGGAGGATATGTAGAAGCAAAAAAGTGGTGCTTTCGCCAAATAGGAAGATGGAGTATTGAGGTATCAAGGCACACTGTGTGTTCTAGAGGAGGAGGATATGTAGAAGCAAAAAAGTGGTGGCTTTCGCCAAAGGGGGAGATAGAGTATTGAGGTATCAAGGTAGATTGTGTGTTCTAGATATTAATGGTGTTCGACAGATGATCATGGTAGAGGCCCATAATTCTAGATATTCCATCTATCTAGGGTCTACCAAGATGTACCATGAGTTGAGAGAAATCTACTAGTGGAGTGGGATGAAGAAAGACATTGCAAACTTTGTTTCTAAGTGCCTAAACTACCAACAAGTTAAAGTTGAGCACTAAAGGCCATGTGGAGTAGCTTTGAATTTTGAGATTCTAGAGTGGAAATAGGAGTTGATCAATATAAACTTCATTATAGGCTTACGAAGATTCCACAGACATCATGATTCAATTTGGGTGATAGTTGATCGGATGACAAAATTTGCACACTTAGCGGTAAAGATGACAGATATGGTAGAGGACTATGCCTGGTTATATGTTTGAGAGATTATCAGATTCATGAAGTTCCTTTGTTTATCATATCTGATCGAGGAGCTCAGTTCACTACCCAATTCTATAAGTCCTTTCAGAAGGGGCAAGCTTCAAAGGTGAACCTTAGTACTGCTTTTTACTCTCAAACTGATGGTCAGGAAAGTGGACAATATAGACTTTGGAGGATATGTTAAGGACTTGAATCATTGACTTCAAAGGTAATTGGGATAACTACTTGCCTCTAAATGAGTTTGCCTACAATAACAATTTCCATTCGAGTATCCATATAGCTCCTTATGAGGCCCTTTATGGGAGGAGATATAGATCATCGATTAGATGGCTCGAGGTAGGTGAAGCAAGATTGATAGGGCCAGACTTGATACATCAAGCTATGGAGAAGTTAAAGATCATCCAAGAGAGATTGAGAACTACACAGATTCATCAAAAGTCCCACACTGATATTAGAAGAAGAGACTTGGAGTTTGAGGTCAACGATTGGGTGTATCTTAAAGTGTCACCCATGAAGGATATGATGATATTTGGAAAGAAGGGAAATTTGAGTCCTAGATACATTGGTCCCTACCAAATTATTAAGAGAGTAGGAAACATAGTTTATAAGTTAGAGCTACCACTAGAGTTGGTAGGCATCTATCTGGTCTTTCATATTTCTATGCTTAAAAGGTGTTTGGGAGATCCGTACTTGGTTGTGCCTGTTAAAAGGATTGGAGTGAAGGATAGTTTGAGTTATGAAGAGGTCCCAATCTAAATCCTTGGTCCTTAGGTTCACAAGTTGAGAACCAAAGAGTTTGCTTCTGTAAAAGTGTTGTAGAGAAATAAATCCATTGAAGAGGCTATATGGGAAGCTGAAGAGGATATGAAGGCCAAATACCCTCACCCATTTGTGCCTTCTAATGATGAAATCGATGGTAATAATTTATTTCTACTCCCTGAGTTACTTTCCTATTGTTGAGTTGAGTTCTTATCTCTGAGTAGATGTTCTTCTTGACTCGACGATTCATGCCTGATAATGATGTTAGAGGTAGCCTTTCAATTCTAAATCTAATTTGAACTTGATTTCTGAAGTATAAGTAAATGAGTATTTGAGTTCAGTCTTGATAGATCTCTAAGTTGCTCATCATTCGAGAATGAATAATCCCAAGGGGGAGATACTGTGACACCCCATAAATCTATCATCACATGTACCTATGTTTCAAGCCTCATTCTTATATATAAGAAGTGTATTAGGGTCATAAGAGACCTTTACTACTTAGTCAAGTTCAAAACCTTCCTATAAATTGAGTTGCTAGTGTTGGATTATGCAAGGGTCTACTTTAAACGATCATAACTCTTAGCACACAAACCATTAGATGTCACAGGACCTACCAAATGAAAGCCTTTTGACTTAGCTTTCCAATGCAACTAGTTTCACCTCATTTGGAGTTTAAGGTCAAAGGTTATATCCATTTTACTAAAGACTACCAGAGCAGAGTGGCACTACTAAACCCCTTTACGGGCTGTAGAATGAAGTATAACCAGTCTGCTAACTCGTGGGAAAAAGTCCTAAAACTTTAATTTTTGGTTCCAGACTTTATGACCCATTTATGGGTAATATAATGGGCTTGTAAAAGTGATCCAGAGACCCTAAAATTGGGCCAAAACTTTACGGAAGGGTCCCTGTAGGCCGTGGAATGTTTTACGGGCTGTAAGTGGGCCCACAGATGACTTTTGACAACTTTTTAAGAAAGGTTATTTTGGTCTTTTTTCACCCTTTTAAAGCCTATGATTGACATTTTACACCTAAATAAAGCCCTAAACATGTCAGATTAATTGTTTTACGCTAAATCATTCTCTCAAACGTGGAAGCAAGGTTTCAAGAGAGAAAAGGGCTAGAATTTGAAGACAAACTTAAGAATTCTGCTAAGCTCTTTCAAGGTTCAAAACTTTCAAGTATGTAAGGCTAACCAAAACATGGATTTTGTTCTTCTATGTGCCCCATAACTCGGATTGATGAAGTTGTGAGTAAAATTAAGTCTCCCATGGATGGTTCTTGAAGGTTTTTCATAAATTATAATACCTATCTATATAATTTTTCATGAATTACCAGTTTTATGAATTAAATGCTTAAATTAGACTATTTTTCCATAGTACATGAACCCTAGCATGATTTCTTATTATTTTCATATATTTTACTTACATGAGCATGCATGAGCATAATTTGAGCCTAAAGAGTCTATGGAATCCCTAATTGCTTTAATTCTACATTTGTTCTCTTAAATGATATGAGTTAGAGCGATGCATGATTGAGTCCTTATGAGTCAAGAACAGAACCTTAAAATGATGTAACCAACGGGTTGATAGTTGATATGGTGAGTTCAGTTGATGAATGTCCAATGAGACTAGATGAATGAGTTCACCATAGGGTTGATGTCTTATGAGCATGTTGAGTCTTGGGAGGAGTATTGAGCACCAAATTGAGTTAGAGTAAATCTAAAGCGAACTCAATAACTAGGCAACTGACATAGGAGAGGATTGAACCATAAAACCAGGTGTTTCCTATTGTCCCAAAATACGGACTTGATGTTACTAATTTTAGATCCATTGATGGGATGTCATATACCCCCGACAGGGTATTACATAGATGTGTCAAAGATATCATTTCATTGTATCATCACCGGCTCATAGGTAATGGTTGTCGGTTAGAGAAACTCCCAAATAGGACTTGATAGTACTCTGAGTGGATAGGACATAGATGATAGATAAGTGTTTATTGTCTAAATTGCATACTTACTTTAGACTCTTGACATGATGATAGAGTTTCTTATTTCTTGAGTTGAGTTATTTGAGATGATGTTATTCTTTTTTTACATGTTTTTTTCTGTCATTTTACATACTCGTACATTCCACATACTGACGTCTATTTTGGTCTGCATCTTTTCATGATGCAGAGATAGCTATTAGTGATCATTAACAATCGCCCCGTTGAGGACCTATTTGCTTTCAGTTGATTGGTGAGCCCTCCCCCACTTTTGGAGGTGATTATGTTTCCATTATAGCTTGAGTTAGACTTAATCTATTTAGAGTTAGCTATGGGCCTGTCATTGGGACCATTATTCAGATGTTTTAGAGGCTTCATAAACTAGATTATTGATATGATGATTGGATATTATTATTGACTAGTTTCTGTCACACTAGTCTTACTTAGATGATGGATGGCTTGTTTGGCCTTTGGCCCTTTTATTATCAGTTGTCATTCATTTTCTTTAAGTATTCCTCTCCATTGATGTTTTCTGCTACTAGAATATGATTAAACTAATGTGATGAGGCTGAGTGGTTCGCTTGGGGATTAACAATAGTCTCTGAGTGCCAGCCACGCCAAGGGTACCCTCCCAAGGCGTACACTAGAATCACTTTAGGACTTTGTAGTCTTGTTACGTAGGCTCAAGGAGCTTTGGTATGGTATCTTGAGAACATAATGACTAAGTCCCCTCCTTGACACTGCATTTTCCTACACCTTTGCCCTACCAACTCTATGAAGTTTTATCCTATTTCAAGCTTTTTATACTTCATTTTTCCTTTTTAGCTCACTTCTAAGGCATCACTTATTTTTCATGCACCCAATACCAGATTTTTCTCCTATTCACATTATCATTAGCTTCTCTTTTATTTTTGTGTTTCACCCTTACACCAGTCACCCCCATTTTAGACTTTTGGCCATTATTGAGGTGCAAAATATCCATTCTCAGAACCAGGGCCACTTTTGGTAGCTACCATCAACTTAGACTTTTTACCTCAGTCAAGGTGCACGATGTTCAAGGAAGGACCAACACTAATTTCAGGATCATACAACTAACAAGGCTAGGTTAATCATGTGTTTGCAAAGAATAGATACATGTTTGGCTAAAACATTAGGAACAAGGGATATACTGTAATTTTGGTTGGTCATTTAAGCTAAGTAGGCTTTTAAGAATACTGGCCTAAGATCCTTTCCTAATCCAATTAATCTACAGTCTAACTTAGAGTAACAGGGCAAGTTCTGAATTAGCACACAACACATGAATTTAGCAATTTAAAGCTCACACTCACATGACATTGACTACATTATCAATAAAAAGACTCTCATATCATGATTTTTATCTCAATATATCCTCACTTATCAGAACAAGTATTGACAACACACTAAACATGCATGATTTCTATCTGAACTAACTTAATCAAAATTTTGGTGGGTATCATTTTTCAAACAAAATACAAAAACATGTTATATGCCGTAGGTATTAGTACTATATGCTACAAATACTACTTAAACATCCTAAGCATGCTGGTTCAATAGAAAGTAAATATCCATGGGGAAAAAACATAAGCAACAAAACCCCAGGATTGAAAATTGGGGTAGTTATAGACCCAAGCTGCTTAGACTTCACTAAGGCTTATAACTACCCACACCCCATTGAAAAAGATGTGCATTTTACCCAATGCACACACTCAAATCAAAACTAAAGTATAAGGGGCCAAAAATCATACTTGGGCGCCTAAACGCTAGTGTGTGACTAAGTCTCACCACCCTCATCCTAAGTGGTAGTCTCCTCAGTAGTAGCACTCTGTCCAGAGGGGCTAGTACCCATCACCCTATCAATCTCTCAAGTCCATCGTCTCTCCTTCTCCTATCTCGACTCCTTCAACACAAGCTCGAGCTCCTCCTACTTTGTAAGCCTCGCAAGTGACTGTATGACATTTGGATCATCATTAGGGCAAGGTCTCTTCCCTTGGGAATACTGAATAGGCTCATCAAGAGCAAAAAGATCTACCATCGACAAAAAGAGTGTGGTATCTGGTAGTGTCATCGGTGCAACAAGTGTTGTTGACATGTCAGCCCAAAGCTGCTGGATCTCTATCTGGATGGCTAATAGGTCTATTAGCTGGGTCGTATGCAGGCTCTATTATACCTTTGCCTCAAAGGTGTCAATACAGACATCCACGTTGGAGAGTTAGTCCTGTGTAGTAGCGACTGTGAATGCCTGCATACGAACCTACAAGTCTGAAATCATCTAGCAAACCCAGGACCTTATCTGGTCAATGAGTTGAGTCAACTGTTACTCAGCATGAGATAACCTCTATGCCATGGATTGTATAGATATGGCAGACATGTAAACCATGGCCGCGGGAGTAGCCTGTGATAATGTGGCCTATGGTGCAAGAATAGAAGTAGTGGGCCTCCTCTCCTCATCTTCTTTGGACTGCGAGGGCCTGTTCTCAGTAGTAGTAGTAATGCTGGTGGTAGTGTGTGGAACCTCAGGCGATGGCGCTGGGGCGAATATCTCTGGCATTGGAGTAGGCTGGTGTTGCCCTCGTCGGAGTGCCACCGGGTTCTCCTGAGCCTTGATCAAGTTGGCATCCAAGGTATGTTAGGCCTCGATTAGTGAGTTCATTTGGTACAAACTCTCCACCCTTGACTCTAAATAAAGCCTATATATCAAGCAAGGAAAAGGGATAGAGGTGGACCTCTTCAGGGCGGCTATGTGAATCTGCTCGGCGATGAGGTAAACCCAATCAATCTCATGACTAGCTAAGAGGCTGGCAACTAGCACCTACACAATTCGACATCAAGGTGTTATCAGCAACCATCGGTCAGATGCATGATTTGTTAATCGCCCACTAGAACTTGGTACGGAAGTTAAGTGAAGCCTTGACAATAGACTCCGAGTGTGTGGCAACCCATGCAGGTTTCAGACCCTGCTCAGCAATATAACCAGCCACCTATCTCATCAGGTTGGCTCTCCGCTTTGGATCTCTCATCAACAGTGAGTCCCTCGTCTGCCCCACTCTATAGTCAAACATTGTTATGGATCTAGGGGCAGGAAACTCTTGTCCAAATAGCATGCGACGGATGGTGGTATCTAAAATGTCCACCAGCTGGCCTTTCACTCTGGCCTCGGTCAGTCTAGGCTGAGTGAGGGGCTTCTTCTCCTTAGGAAGAGTGCTATGAATTGTGGCTACTTATAAAGCATATGTATCAGCCACTAGAGCCCGTACTAGATCATCGTGTCCTAGAAATGGGGACACTGTCAAGTCTATCTGATATAACTTGGGGCTCCTCATAAATGGAGGTGGCTGGCTTGCCCTACTCTGTTTGTTGCTGCCCTCTACATATATCTCCCACATGCCCTTAACATACCACTAGCTAATAAGAGCATCTGGTGGAGATGGTAGTGATCGGGGCACTGTGGATGACTTCGTCTCTGATCAGTCACCGGAGCCTGATTCAGAGTTGTACTCCTCTCTGGATGAGTCGTCTGAATAGAATCACTCCCTTCGTGGCCTTCATCATCAGATTGAGGAATGCAGATGACAAGATCCTGAGTCTGCCTAGCTCTAGCAATAGCTCTAGTCTGAGGTCTAGCAGTCTTCAAGTTCGCGTGGATGCTGGGGTCCTCTAATGATCCACTCGGGGTAGGAGTCTACTCATCCTCCAAAGACTCATATCTGAGCCTCCTTTATAGGGCCCTGATCTCGTCATGTTTAGACTTTAGGGCCATAGTACCTAAAATATGAGTACTTATGCACCTTTGTTAGCCTCAAAAATCAAAAAGTGAAATGCAAAAATAATTCAGACTGAGTTGTAGAAGTGCCTATGAAAGCACCTTTATGGGCCATAGTGAATTCTACGAGCTGTTGAGGACTCTTGTAAAATAGTAGTCACAATAATTTCTGCTCACTGGAAAAGTCTATGAGATAAGGTATGACTTAGACTGAGTCATAAAGATTTCTAGTATCTGAAATTATTTTAGGCAGGGATCCACAAGACCTCTCTACGAGTTATAAAGTGTTTTATGACTTGTAGGATGTCCCGTCTAATTGAAACTCAGAAACACTAAGTTTCTGGAATCTTGTACAAGTGGTAATTATGACTTGTGGACTATTCCATAGGCCGTAAAAGCCACTCGTACACAAGAGACTCAGTTACTTGAGATTCCAAGTCTATCACAACGGACCCTATACTACTTTTTCAATATTTATTCTAACAACATCAAAGTTAAACGCACACACCCACATGATTTTCACATAATAACTAATACCCCAACATGATATTCAATATGTATACCCTATCGAAAATAATTAGACATGTTTTCCCAACCCTTCCGACCATGTATGAGCAATTTCACCATAAAATTATGCATCTGTGTCATTACCTACCAAATTACACACACAATCAATTCATCACACATGGTGGATGATTCAATAGGTGCTTGGTGGGTGATTCTATAGGTGACAAACCTATTATTTGCATCATATTATCAAGGCAACGACACCTAATTCTGGACTTAGACACCTATTCAAACATGTGCAACCATAATTCAATTTTTCAACATGTCAATTTCACATATGGGTTTGTGTCTAAACTACCATTTCCAACATGATTTTTGATTTAATCATACAAACATAGGCAAATTTAAAGGTTATTTAATTAACCAAAAACTTACCAAGTTGTGTGACTAGATTATAGAAGATGAAGGAGGTAAAAAGGCACTACACCCTTAGGTCACCAAAAAACTTACCAAAAAATGGTGGTATGGTAGCCGTCGATGGTTGAAAATTCTTAGGGTAGGGTTGTCCAGGTGATTTTGTAATTTAGGTTTGAAATGGCATCAAAATAATTTGACCCTCTTTATTTATACCTTGACTGGATCAACTGAAATCTGATAGGCTTGGACTCCACGAAACCCCTTTTATGAGCCATAGAGTGTTTTACGGCTCGTGAACTGTGGTTTTGTAGAACATCCAAACCTTAATTTTCAGGATTGGGTTTCACAGACCAATCTACAAGTCGTAAAGTGAAGTATGACTCATAGAGTTGGTCGTAGAAACCTCAATGTTTAGAAAAATTTCAGAAAACTTACCTGGGGTCCACAAGCTTCATTCATGACCCGTAGTTTTATCTATGGATCATAAAGTTGACTCATGGATTAGAGTTCCTAAACATTTTTTCTTATTAGAAATCACTAAGACATGGTGTACAAGTCGTAAAATGGTTTATGGCCTATAGAACTAGTTGTAAAGACACTTCCTGATGCTCTTCTTAGTCAAGAATGGTTGAGTTAGCCATGTACTTGCATATTCTTCATAGAACACATTGTTACCCTATATGAAACCAACCAAATGTCCAAAATTATAACCAAAATACAAGAAAATAAATTACTATAAGTCTAAAAAATGAAAATAAAGTTACAACTACACTATTACACAAAGACCTAGGGTTGTCTCCCAAGTAGCGACTGACTTATTGTCGCGGCACAATTTGGATAAGTTAGTTACTCAGACTTCATCAATTGCCCAGACTTCATTCTTCAGATCATCTAGCTTTATCATAAACTGACAGACATTGAAGACAATCTCTTCGTCGTTCAACCTGAACCTGAGTTGACCTACTTCCATATCCATTATTGGTCGTCCAGTGGCTAGGAATGGTCTTCCCAAGATGATTGGGTCATCGAAGTTGACTTCACACTCTAGGATCGCAAAGTCTGTGGGGAATATGAACTTTTCAATCTTGACCAGCATATTATATAGTATCCCCACAAACTTTTTCACCGTGCAATTAGCCATCAACAACCGTATGCTCGTCAGGGTAGGGGCTCCGAATCCTAGCTTCTTGAAGACTACAATAGACATCAAATTAATGCTAGCACCTAGATTATATAATTCTCTTGCAAACTCCACATCTCCAATGGTGCAGGGTATGGTGAAAGCACCGAGATCTTCTCGCTTCTGAACTAAGGACCTCGTAGCAATAGCGCTGCAATGCTGAAGCTATTGGGAGAGCTCCTAACTCACAATGCGCTTCTTTGTAACTATGTCCTTTATGCTCTTTCCATACCCTGACATCTTCTTCTATGCCTTAATCAGAGGGATATTGATAGAGAATTATTTTTGTATGGGAGAAAGTTCTTGAACTTGCCTTCCTCCTCCCTCTTTCTAATTCTTCGAGGGAAGGGAGGAGGAAGCCTAGGAATGGGCTTCAACTTCTGTGGTACATCAACAGCTTCACTTGCCCCATCCTTGCCATGATCATCTCCTTCATCTACATCCTTCATTGTAATTATCTCCTCTCAAACAATGTACTCGTCAACTAGCATGGAAGGATCAATGATGCTCTTGAAACCACGAATAACAACTACCATACACTGTCCTTCAATCTTAGGGTTCGGAATTGTATTGCTAGGCAATATAGCCCTCTGACATTGATTGAGTTGAGTCAACACTTGACCAAACTATTGCTTAAACTATTTGATAGCCATAGAATGAGACTTAATCTTCTGGTTAATACTGGAGATTTCAGATCTAACCCACCTTAGAGTCTCATCCTGTGTCACAACTTTTTTCAACATGCGATCAAACATCTCCCCAATCCTTGAAATACTTGCACCTACATCACAGTTATGTAGTGGCACATAAGGACCATTTCTAAAGCCATCTCTGTGACCCCAATTTGTATCTCTCTCTTGGCCTCTATTCTTGTTATAGTATCCTCCACGATTGTCCCTAAAAGCTCCATCTCTATTGAAGTTTCGATGTTGGTTTCATTGACTTTAGAACCAATAGTCCTAATTGGACCCTTGGGTGTTGGTCTAGAAACCTCCCGTCTGATCAGCAATAAAATAAGTGTCCTCCTCATAATAAGACTCATCATAAATGGGTGCATGTAGAGGTTGATAAGCTACTGCATTGACTCGCTCCTGGTTCTGCGTCATCATCACCTTCATGCCTATGCAAATTTATGCAAGCTCTTGCATAATTTCTTCATTTATCTTAGCTTGCTTCAAACCAATACTGACAGTACACGAACTTTTGGTAGATGTTCTTTCTCTCTGCCCCCATGGATGATTAATCCTGACCATTCTCTCCATCCTCTCTGCAATTCTTGCAAATGGTTGATCAAAGA
Organism: Solanum virginianum; assembly: GCA_000787875.1. Lineage (NCBI taxonomy): Eukaryota > Viridiplantae > Streptophyta > Magnoliopsida > Solanales > Solanaceae > Solanum > Solanum virginianum. Next base: position 46,878 of record DF357612.1, read on the forward strand.
ACATCCCCCCATGATAGTGTCAGCATAAGCCTGACTGTTCTCATCAAGGGCACGGTAGAAAGATCTCCACCAAGGCATCATCAACCATCTTATAGTCCAAGACACTTCTCAAGAACTTAGTGAATTGCACCTATGTAGTACTGATCAAATTGCCAGGAAGTTTCTCAAAGTTTTTGATCTAGTCTTTCCACTTGAGTTTCTTCGATCTAGGGAAGTACCTCTCCAAAAATGCCTTTTACAATTCAGCCCAACTAGTGATCGAACTTTATAGGAGTTCAGATAGCCATAATGTTGCATTGGTTGTAAGAGACAATGAGAAGACATGAAGTCCCACAGCATCCATAGAAAGATTATGTATCCCCATCACACTCAGGTAGATGAATACAACGTCATGTAGCTAAGCCCATGAATAGCCCACAGTTCTGCAACATCTGAAGCAACCCACTTAAGATAATGAACTTTGTGTCTGCCGATAGTTTTAGTAACACAATAGCTATATTAACCTCCAAAGCCATAGCATTCAGCATGTATTGATTCCATTGATAAGCATAGGCATTAAAATCTTGTGGTTATAGGGCGATGTCCTCAAGAGGGGGTGGGTTCTCATGCTCAGCATTTTCATTCTCATTCCTATTCAGAGCTGCATTAGTCGCATTGTTGGTATTATTTTGGTCCATTCTCCTCAACATTCTTTAGATCTCTGGGTCAAATGGAGTTAAGGGTCTGGCTCGACTTCACGTGTTGGGCATATACTACACTTACACCCAGCAAAGAAATAAAAATAACAAAAAATATAAAATAATATGGGAAATAAGGATTAATACTCAAATCACTATGAATCAACTAAGTCTAGCTGTATTCCCTGGCAACGACACCAAAATCTTGATGTCCCCCAAGTTACACCTAGCTCTTTTTTGAGGATAAAATGGTTGTTGTCAAGAAATAGAACCTAACCAAGGTTAGGGTCGAACCCAAGGGAATACATAGACTCAAGAGAATTCAATCGATGCAATATTATTGATTAACTGACTTACTTCCTAAATGAGGGAGGTTTGCAATAATCAATAGAAAAGTGAACCTAACTAAAATAAGAGTTAAATCAATATGGAGAGAAACTAGGGTATTGTGTTCCCCATGATTTTCTAGCTTAGTATCACCGGATAACCTAATTTGTTTCTACTGTGCAGCATGCAGAATGGTAAGTTAAGTTCACCTAACCCTTTAGTACATGCGAGAGGAAAATTTCACTACATGACTTGGCCCATCTCCGTAGTGTGCATTACTAATCCTTACCTATTAGTCCCAGTACAACCTCTTCTTGGCCCATCACTAATTGAGGGTGAAGGAAGATGACATTCCAAAGAAGGCATTTAGAACTCGATATAGTTATTTTTAATTTTTTTGATTATGTCTTTTGGATTAACAAATGTCCCTACCTTAGATGAGAACACATCAATCAAATCTTATTAATTAATCTCTTTTCCTATTAATTACTACCTTGGTCCAGTCAATAACACTAGGCAGGTTATTTAATGTTGGCCACCACTAGAAAATATGCAAAACAAAGAGAATTAATTAATACAGGCATGCACATTTTCCAAGAATTATGAATTATTTGGTTTTACCTTGTTAGTTCTTCATGGTTCCCACAACCCTAGTTGTGGATTTAGCTACTCATGATTTATGTAGATACAAGACTTATGAATTGGAATAACATAATAGAGCACTTACACAATTGAATGAATAATAAGAAAATCTAACTTCAAAGAGAATCACAAGATTAAAGATGAAATCAAAGTACAAGTGTTCTAAAAAAACTCTCCAATGTCAAGTCCCTATTTTTCACTCAAATTACTCAATTTTTTGAGTACTATGTGAAAACTATATAAATATTAACCTAAAAATCTATTTATAATATTTAAAAAGACAAGTCTTAAACATAATAGGATAGTTGGTCGGTATGCCTCACGAAAGGGTTTACGAGCCGTATTGCATTCCACAGCCCATAATTGAGGTCTCATACAGTGTTGTTGGAATCTGGGCTTCAAGTCCATGGCACCCCTCTATGACCTGTAAAGCAGTTTATGGACCGTAAGGAGGTTTCATCTGATGAATTTTTAGAAAGTCCCAATCTCTAATCCTCAGGGCACGAATCATGTTCTACAACTCGTGAGTCATTCCACAACTCATCTGCATATTTATAGAATCAACTTTAGAAAAATAGCACCTCACTGGAATTATTCACAAAACCCTCTTCATGACCCCTAGACTGACCTGTGGCCCGTAAAGGGTCTTGTACTGCATCAAATCTACAACTTCTCTACTTTCTTCCCAAAATCAGGGCCAACCCTAAAATCTTGCAAATATAACATAAAAACACATAAAACAAACTAACATTGCATTGAGAACACACAAAATTCTAAGTTTAAAGCATCAAAACTATTGTATTTTGATAGCACGTTAGTGTCATTCCTCCTAGATGTCCCAAGTATGAGAAGAACCATGTTGATGAATGATGGAGAGGTTCTGGTATATGTTTTGGTTGTAGAAAGATGGGACACAAGATTCTCGAGTGTCCTAGTATTGCTCATAAAGGTAAGAAAGGCTTTTATTAAGGTAAAGTGACTCAAAAGGAGCAAGTGTAACAAGGTGCCCAAGCTCAAGATGATAGTCCCCGTGGCAATCAGTTCTATACTTTGCATGCTAGACAAGCAGTTGACAAAGCTCCTAATGTGGTTGTTGGTATGTTGAAAGTCTTTGTCCATGATGTGTATTCTTTGCTTGACCCCAGTGCCAATATATATTTTGTTACTCCATATGTTGCAATAAAGTTTGATGTGCCTCCGGAAGTGTTGTTAGAATCTTATTCGGTTTATAATCCTATTGGTGAGTCAATCTTAGCCAAGAAAGTCTATAAAAGTTGCCCCGTATCTATATTATGTAAAGTCTTGATCTAGTTGAGCTTTATATGGCCGATTTTAATATCCAAGTTCCTAATGAGCCTATCTTAGAGTGGAAGGGACCCAATTATATATTTAAAGGGAGGTTTGTCTCTTACATGAAAGCTATGAAAATGATCTCCAAGGGTTGTCTATATCATGTGGTTCAAGTCATATATGTTGAGTCCCATGTTCCTACTTTTGATTCGGTCCCTATAGTAAATGAGTTCCCTGATGTTTTTTCCGATGATCTACCCAGTATTCCTCCTATAAGGGAGATTATTTTCATATTTATCTCTTGCCCGACACCCAACCCATCTCCATACCTCCATACTCTATGGCCCCAGTAGAATTGAAAGTGTTGAAAGAACAATTGAAGGGTTTACTTGATAAAGGATTCATACGGCTTAGTGTGTCACTATAGGATGCTCCCATCCTATTTGTAAGAAATAAAGATGGTTCTCTTTGGATGTGTGTGGACTACCAACAGTTGAACGAGGTAACCATCAAAAATAAATATCCACTTCCTAAGATTGATGACCTCTTTGATCAATTGTAAGGTGCAAGCTACTTTTCTAAGATTGATCTTCGGTCGGAATATCACTAATTGAGGGTGAAGGAAGATGACATTCCAAAGAAGGCATTTAGAACTCGATATAGTTATTTTTAATTTTTTTGATTATGTCTTTTGGATTAACAAATGTCCCTACCGTTTTTATGGATTTGATAAATAGTATCTTCAAATCGTATTTAGATATGTTTATGGTGGTGTTCATAGATGATATATTGGTGTGTTCTCGGGATGTGAGAGAACATAAAGACCATCAGAGGATTGTGTTACAAATATTGAGAGATAAGTAACTTTATGCCAAGTTTAGCAAGTGTGAATTTTGGCTAAGAGAGGTGGCTTTTCTTGGTCACATTATTTCAGGTGATGGTATTAGAGTTGATCCAAAGAAAACTAAGATGGTGAAGAATGGCCTAGACCATTGTCCCCATCTAATATAGAAGCTTTTTTGATTTGGTTGGATACTATAGAAGGTTTGTTGTGGGATTTTCCTCTATTCCTTCTCCTTTGACAAAGCTAACCTAAAAGAAGGCAAAATTTCAATAGTCCGATGAATATGAAAAGAGTTTTCAAATATTGAAGGATAGTCTTACTTCGGCTCCTCTTTTAACCTTGCCTGAAGGATCAGATGGTTTTGTTATGTATTGTGATGCCTCACATACATGATTATGTTGTGCACTGATGCAACATGGAAAGGTCATTGCATATGCTTTAAGGCAATTGAAGATTCATGAAAAGAACTATCCCATGCATGATCTTGAGTTGTTGGTTATTGAGTTTGCATTAAAGATTTGGTGACACTATCTCTATAGGGTACATGTATATTCACCAATCATAAGAGTTTGCAATATGTGTTTAGCCAAAAGGATTTGAATCGAAGACAAAGAAGATAGTTGGAACTTTTGAAAGATTATGACATAAGTGTGATGTGTCACCCCAGTAAAGCTAATGTTGTAGCCAATGCATTGAGTAGAGTGTCTATGGACAGCATGGCACATGTTGACGGTAGAAGTAAAGGATTTGTCAAAGAATTGCACTATTTGGCTTTCTTGGGTGTAAGGTTGAATAACTTGACCACCGATGGTGGTGTGTTAGTACCTAATGGGGTGGAATCCTCTCTAGTGGATAAAGTTAAGACGAAGAAAGAAATGGATTCTACTTTGGTGGAGTTGAAGAAGTTAGTGGCTGATAAAAATGTCGAAGTCTTCTTACAAGGGGTTGACAGGATATTGCGATATTAAAGTCGATTGTGTCTACCCGATGTGGATGGGCTAGGGGAGAAGATACTTGATGAAGCTCATAATTTCAAATACTCCATTCATCTCAAATCCACCAAAATATACAGAGATTTGAGAGAAGTGTATTGGTGGAATGACATAAAGAAAGAGACAGCAAAATGTGTGATGAAATGTGCAAATTATCAACAAGTAAAAGTGGAACACCAAAGACCAGATGGTTTGACTCAAGATATTGAGATACCAACTTAGAAATGGAAAATAGTGAATATGGATTTCATTACGGGGTTTCCAAAGACAAGAAGACAATTTGACACAATATGGATAATTGTGGATAAAATAATGAAAATAATCCACTTTTTACTGGTAAAGACTTCTTATGTTGCCGAAGATTATGCCAATGTTTTTCCAGAGCTGGTAAAGCTGCATAGGGTACCATTTTCCATTATATCAGATAGAGATGCTCAATTTACTTCCCATTTCTAGAAGTCATTCCAGAAGAGCGTTGGCACGAAGGTGAAATGAAGTATCGCATTTCATCCCCAAATAGATGCACAAGCCGAAAGGACAATAGAAACCTTGGAGAATGTGTTGAGGGCTTGTGTGCTTGATTTCAAAGAAAGTTGGGATAATCTGTTACCTCTTATTGAACTTTCTTATGATAACAATTTCCATTCAAGTAATTGTATGGTCTCATTTGAAGCATTATATGGTAGACACTGTAGATCACCAGTGGGATGGTTTGAAGTTGGAGAGATGTCCTTAATTGGATCAGATTTGGTACTTGATGCTATGGAGAAGGTGAAAGTCATAATCGAAAGAATAAAGGCTACCCAAAGTGATGTCACCCAAGTTACACCTCCTTTTTAGAGAATAAAGCGATCGTTGTTAAGATATAGAACCTAACCAAGGTTAGGGTCAAACCCACAGGAAATACATAGACTCACAAGAATTCACCAATTTGCAATTCGAATAATTAACCAACTTACTTCTCTAAATGGGGTCTGCAATAATCACTTGAGAAAAATAAAACTAAGCTAACTATCACAAGAGAAATCAATATGGAGAGAAACTAGGGTATTATGTTCCCCATGATTCCCCAACTCACTATCATCAGATAACCTAATTTTTTTCTAGTGTATAGCATGCAAAACGGTAATTTAAGTTCACCAAGCCTTTTGGTCAAAGGTGAGAGCCAAATTTCACTATGTGACTTTGCCCATCTCCATAGTGTGCATTACTAACCATTACCTATTAATCTCAGTACAAGCTCTACTTGGCCTAATTTGGTTGATTAGACGAGAAAAATCGATCGAATTCTGTTAATTAATCTTTTTTCCTATTCATTACTACCTTGGTCCAATCAGTAACTCTAGACGAGCTCTAATGTTGGTCACTACTATAAAACATGCAAAACAAAGAGAGTTAATTAATACATGCATACACCTTCTAAGAATTATGAATTATTCGGTTTTACTTTGTTAGTTCTTCATGGTTTCCACAACCCTAGTTGTGGATTTAACTACTCATGCTATGTGTAGATGAAAGAATTATAAATTGAGAAGACATAATTAAACACTTACATAATTGAATTAAGAACAATAAATCCAACTTCAATAAGAATCACAAGCTTCAAGATCAAATTAAACCATAAGTGTTCTAAAAGACTATCTTACAATTGTCTCTCTCAAAATAGTGAGTTCTCTGAGTACTAGGTCAAAACTTATCAAAATAATGAGAACTTATGAAAAATAACCTAAAAACCTATTTATAATAATTAAAATTCAAATCCTAAACAACTTAAGAGAACAGGTCAGCACATCTTACGGAAGCTCTTTACGGCTCGTATTGACTTCTACGACCCGTAATTGGGATCTCATACATTGTTGCTGGAAAACTAGACTTCCTCTTTATGACACTTTTTTATGACTCATAAAATTGTTTATGACCCGTAAAGGGGGTCTCGTCTAATCAAGTTCAGAAAATCTTCATTCTTTGATCCTCAGGGTACGAAACATCTTCTACGACTCGTAAACTTCTCTACAGCTCATCTGCATGTTTGTAGAATCAACTTCAGAAACTTGGCTCCTCACTGGAATTCCTTACGAAACCTCTCTACAGCCTGTAGAATGATCTATGGCCCATAAAGGGTCTCGTATAACAGCAAAAATCTACAACTTTGCACTTTTCTCCCAAAATCATGGCCAACCTATAATCCTGCAAAGATAAACACAAAAACACATAAAACCAACTAACATTGCATTGAGAATATACAAAATTCCAAGTTTTAAGCATCAAAAGTGTTGTACTTTGGCAGCACATCAACACCCTCAACTTAAATTGTTGCTTATCCTCAAGCAATAAACTAAATCTACATAGACAACTTAGTAACACACAAACCTCAATCTCATGGCATACATCACATAAATCTCAGATTCAGATACCTACACCAACTTTTCAAAACAGGATCAGATAGTTATGTAGTAAACCAATACAAATGGGTACATGCGATAACACAACAATGACAAGTAAGAGAGTATCAACAATCCACAATCACTAAACAAGTCAAATGCTAATGATGCAATGCAAGTGACCTCACCAAAAGAAGTCCCATATCTGACACTCAATGATGTTTCTTGTATTACCATGGGACTATGCAAAGTCACTCACTCTTACAAAAGATATGCATACATTATGTCTAATACCATAGGCTTGCCCCTATACTCATGACTCAGACCTTCAACCAACTGGACAAGGATCGCTTTAGGACTTTCTTGGCTTGTAATGTAGGTTCGAGGGCTTTGGTATGATGTTATGGGAAAATAATGACTAAAGGCCCTCCTTGATATTGTATCATTTTCACCTTATTCTCCCTTTTTCCTATTTCAAGCTTTTCTGGGTGATTTCTTATTATTTTTCAACTTTTTGCCTTGTTTTTACACTTCATTTTGCTTTTTTAGCTCACACTAAGACATCACTTTATTTTTCTTACACCCAGTATATGATTTTCCCCTTTTTCTTCTATATCACTGACTCACCCTCTTACTTTTGAGTTTTACCCTTACACTAGCCATCCTCAACTTAGGCTTTTGGCCTGTGTTGAGGTGCACAATATCCATCCTCCGAACCAGGGGCACTTTTGGTGGCCACCCTCAACTTAGGCTTTTTGCCTCAGTCAAGGTGCACAATGTTCAAGCAAGGACCAGGGCTAATTTCAGGATTTTTCACTAAACAAGGCTAGGTTAATCAGGTGTTTTCAAAGAATAAGTACATGTTAGGCTCAAATATTAGGAACAAGGGATTATATCATCATTTTGATTGGTTATTTTAGGCTAAGTGGACTATTTAAGAACAATGGACTAAGATCCTTTTCTAAACCAGTTAATCTACAATCTAACTTAGAGCAACAGAGCAAGTTCTGAATTAGCACAAAACATATGAATCTGACAAATTAGGCTCACACTCACATGGCACTACATACATTATCAACAAAAAACTCTTATATCATACTTTTTATCTCAATTTAGCCTCATTTATCAAAACAAACATTGTCACTCGCCTAACATGCATGGTTTTTATCTAACAACTAACCAAAATTTTTGCTAGGTATCATTTTTCAAACAAAAAACAAAAATATGTTATATGCCATAAGTATTGCTACTATATGCTACACATATAATCTAAATAGCCTAAATGTGTCGATTCAATAGAAATTAAATATCCATGGGGAAAAAGAACACAAGCAAGAAAACCTCGGGATCAAAAATTAGGGTAGTTATGGACCCTAAGCTACTCAGACTTCACTGAGGCTCATAACTACCCACACCTCATCGAAAAAGATGTTCATTATCCCTAATGCACCAAATTAAAGCAACAGAAACAAATAAGGGGTCAAAACAAACATACCTAGGTGTCTAAGCACCAGTGTGTGGATGAGTCTGGACACCATCTTCCTGCAGGGTGGTCTACTTAGTAGTAGTGCTCTGTCCGAAGGGGCCAACACCCCTCATACTCTCATGCTCTCGAGCTTATCATCTCATCTTCTTCTCTCTCGATCTCCTCAAAACAAGCTCAAACTCCTCCTCATTTGTCATGCTTGCACGTGCTCGTATCTCATCTGGATCATCATCCTTTATACGAGGTCTCCTTCTACGGAAAGGCTGGGTATGCTCATTAGAAGTAAATAAATCTACCACTGGCACCTGAGGTGTAGTCACTGGAAGTGCAACAGTGCAGCAAATGTTGCTGTCATGTCAGTCTGGAGCTGCTGGATCTCCGTCTATAGGGCTGACAAGTCTAATGGTTGGCCTCATCCAATCTGTATTGTACCCTCTCCTAGAAGGCATCGATGCAGGCATCCAAGATATAAATATATCCTAAATAATAGAAATCGTGAATGCCTGACTCTGACCCTCCGAGTTTGCAATAGCCTAATGGACCCATGGCCTAATCTGTTGAATAAGCTGAGTCGACTACGACTCAATATATGCTAACCTCTAATCTATGGCCTGTATTGATGTGCCAGACACGTAAATCATGCCCGCAGTAGTAGCTTATGAAGTATTGGCCTGTGGTGTAGGAACCGTAATAGTGCACCCCCACTCCTCAACTGCCTCGGGCTGTGGGGTCGTGCCTCAATAGCAGCATAGTAGTAGTGGCAGTCTCAGAACCCTTAGTTAGTGGCATTGGGGCAAACATCTTAGGCATAAGGGAGGTTGTGCTCGTTGAAGTGCCATCAAGTTCTCTTAAGCCTTAACCAGGTTGGTATCCAATGTGCACTAGGCCTCAATCATCTGGTCCAACTGTAGTATCTCTACTCTTAACTCTAGACAAGGCCTGTATATCAAGTATGAGAATGGGATGGAGGTGGAACTCTTCAGTGTAGCCTCATGAATCTGCTCAGCAAGGAGGCGGCTCAGTCAATCTCATTGCTACTAAGATGTCCACCCATCTTATTATAGTGGCTCGTTGCTCTGGATCCTTTATCATAAGTGGATCCCACGTCTACCCCACCCTATAGTAAAACTCTGTGGTGGATCTAGGGGTAGGAAACTTAGGACCAAATAACATATGGTGGATGGTGGCATCTGATATAACTACCCGTTGACCCCTCACTCTCGTCTTAGTCAATTTAGGCTGACCGAGAAATTGCTTCCCCTTGGAAAGAGTAAGCTGGATGGTGGCTGCATATGAGGCATAGAACTCCCTCACCATGGTTAGGGAGTATCATCCAAGAGACCTGGTCATCTACTTGAGCCATATCTAATCATTGTATCCTTGGAGTCTGGCGTGATGACTTCAGACTCCTCATAAATAGAGCGAGCTGGCTTACCCCGCTCTCTCATCTGTGTGCACTCCATATATATCTCCCGCATACCCTCGATGCACTACCAGTTAGTAAGAGAATTCAGTGTAGATGATGATGATCGAGGTGTGGCGGAGGATTATGCCTCTAATCTATCCTCAGAGCCTCCCTCGGAACTAGACTCCTCTCTGGATGGATTCATTTGTGGTAGAATACTCCCATGGCTGCCTCCCTCCTTAGACTAGGGAATGCGACCAATAAGAGTCTAAGTGTGCCCAGCTCTGGCAGCTACTCTGGTCTGTGGTTGGTCTACCTCTTGATCTGGGCTGACATCAAGTACCTCTAATGAGCCACTCAATTGAGTGGCCTGCTCATTATCCGAGGCTCATCTTATATCATACTTTTTATCTCA
>DF357612.1:81102-143594 GCA_000787875.1 Solanum virginianum
ATGTCGTCTACTTCCTCTTTTTTAGGTCTCCAACATATCCTTAATGCTAAAGAATACAACATTACCAATTTCAAAAAAAAAAAAAGAAAAGGGTAAAACTTAAAAAGCTAAAATGCCTAGTGGTATAAATTTGCATCGAAAACATTGGTATTTGAGCCGTCCATGCTATTAGCCTAAAATGATCCTTTGGAGCTGATGAAACCATCAAAATTGCATTTTGAGGCCATTCACTCAGCCAAAATTGCATTTTGAGGCCATTCACTCAGCGTTTTGATCAAAGTCAACAAGTCAAGTTTCAAAAGCCCTAAAACACAGAAACTTGCATAGAATCCAAACGAACAACTAGCTGACCAAATTGTCAGTGCCAACAAATCATAAATGACTTGGGGTCGTGATAGGAACGTTTTAAACAATGAAAAAAAGGCACTTACACATAATGACTTTGAGGGTCATTACAATATCCACTGCTAAAAAGGACTTTCATCCGCGCAAGAGTCAAAAAGTACCTAAAAGCTCGAGTAAGCCAGGGAACTGCGCCTGCATCTAGTGCTAGCCTCCTCGGCTGGATGACGCCTCCAAACAAACCTTAACCACAAAATGGCTTTAGAATGCAATCGCCTGAATTTCTATCTAAAATGACAATAGGTTCCTCCACAAAGGTCAGATGATCATCAAATTCAATTGAATCATACTATAGCACATAATACTCATCGGACATACCAGCGCAACATAGAAACATGAAAAATCAAATGAATTGCTGAAAAAATAGAAATGTTTTTATCCTATGCCTCGAATTGATGACTTGTTTGATCAACTTCAGGGTGCCGTTATATTTTTTTAAATTGACTTGAGATTCGGCTACCATCAGTTGAGGATTAGGGTAGCGGACATCCTTAAGATCGCATTTAGGACTCGTTATGGTCACTATGAGTTCCTTGTGATGTCTTTGGGTTAAGTAATGTCCCAATTGCCTTTATGGACTCGATGACTCGTGTGTTTAGGCCATACATTGATTCCTTCGTCATAGTATTTATTGATGACACTCTACTATACTTGTAGAGAAGCAAGGAGCATGAGCAACATTTGAGGACTATGCTCCAGACTTTGAGAGATCAGTGGTTTTACGCCAAATTCTCAAAGTGCGAGTTTTGGCTTGAGTTTGTAGCATTCTTGGGGCAGGTGGTGGCCAAGGAGAGCATTATGGTAGATCCGGCAAAGATTGAGGCTATTTGTGATTCGGCTAGCCCACCAGATTCAGAACTTTGTTGAACTAGTGGGCTACTACTGATGGTTTGTGGAGGGCTTCTCTACTATTGTAGCACTTTTTAACCCAGTTGACACATCTTGATGTTCCATTTGAGTGGTCAGAGGAGTGTGAGATGACCTTTCGGATGATCAAAGAGTTGCTTACCAACACTCCTATATTGACTCTTCCTATGAGGTTCATAGTATATCGTGATGTGTCCGGTATTGGTTTAGGTTGTGGCATACACCTTATTTTTCCTTGACATATTAAACCTGCCCAGTCCTGCGAGTTCTTCTGTGTCCTCTTTCTTGCAAGACCTATAATGATGTTTCTGATTCTTTTTTCTTATTCGAACACCATAAATAGCCATTTTTCAAAACTATACCAGATTCAAACACCATTTTTTTTAACTTTTACCAGATTTTTCTTCTTCTTTCTAATTTAATCCAACCCATTTTTTCTTCTATCTTTGTTATTTATTCAAATACCATCTTTTTAGAATTTATTCCCGATTCAAACACCATGGATAGCCATTTTTATAAAGAAGTGTCAAGTCTTTTACAGTTGGAAAGAATCTTGATGTTTATGTCCCTAACTAAGCTGCTGGAAATAAAGCAAAGCAAAAGCAAACAATGATTCCTCTTTTTTATTCTACATTGCTGGGTTGAGAAAATATTTGAGGTTCTCGGTTGAAGTTTGTTTTTCCAAACTAGTCAATTAGCAAGGACCTCTGACACTATACATCCCAGGCTAAGCTGCTGGAAGGAAAAAATAGTGGCAAAAATAAAAATGGATGCCTCTTTTGTGGTAGTGATGAGTTTCATGTGCTGTAAGCTGGCTCCTAGAATAGATGCCCTTGGGGGCTTTCTTTTTTTTTTTTTTTGTACTGTACAACTTCTTTTAACTATGCTCTATTTCATGATATATCGTGATTTCTTTTTTGTATTTTATCTGCATCTGATAATTGAGATTAGGAGAAGCAACTACTTGGAAGCATAGATTTTAAGCTTCATGATGTAATGATGAGGCCGTCATGCAGGAGCAAATTAAGCGACATGCCCTTAGGTCACTGCATGACAACTGTAAAAGAGATCCTTTATCAGCTAGTATTATGAGATTTCATTTTTAGATGTTCATCAATCATCAAGTGCGTATGAATCCTGTACCTTAAATACTTAAATTGTGAAAGGTAGACTAGTGAGGCATGTCGTCTACTCTAGGCTGTGGCACATCATTCTACTTACGTTTCATCTAATCCTCATCAATCCTTACATTTCTCGTCTTTTTATGAATTTTTCCTTTTATTTGGGTGGGGTTTGGCCTGGCATGGCTAACTTTTGGGCTTTGTTACTTTTATCTGGTATGGAGCTGGGCCGCATACTACATGTAACTGACTTTAAATAACCATGTTTAGGTATGTTTGATAATGTGCTGAGCGATTTACTGTGGGCCAAGGCTATTCTCTTAACCTCGACAACAGTAGCAACAGCAGGGCTGACCATTCAGGTTCCGCTAGCTGCAATCGTGGATTCACTGATAGGAAATGCACCACCCGTCTTGGATTACATTGGAGCTGCAGCTGTCATGGTTGGTTTTGCAGGCATTAATATCCCATCGGATTCATGTACAGTACCAGAAGAAGCAAGCATTGAACTAGAAAATGGGAAGATTTTGTCCACAGAACAAGATCACCTCTCACCCAGGTAGATTGGAGAGCTCTTTTGCTCCACGGTGGCTATAGATCTGGTGTATCTTACTCCATGTATTCTTCCCTGAGCTTGTTATGATAACCATAATGTTAGGTCGGTATAGGTATGTGCAGATAACACTTTTTGTATACTTAAATGTGTAAAATACTTGACATGGACCAACTTGTATTACATCTTTTTTTTTTTCAGCTAAAAGCATTAAAATACCCGTTTGTTCAAACTGGAATATATCTCCAGAAACGAATCCTTTTGAGTGACTAACAGCCTGTGCCTCGCCACCCAATGCACCAACTCGAGTGCAGGGGGCGTTCTAAATTGGGTAAAAACTGAATCGAGACAAAACTTGATCAAAATTTTGGGTTGTGTTCTTAAAAAGTTCATAATTCAGTTTCATAGTAAAAAGATTACCGAAATTACTGAATTGTTAAGAGTACCGAAATTACTGAATTGTTAAGAGTAGTATAACTAGTAAAATATTTCAACCTTCCATAAGTGAAACTGCCGTAGTACTTGTAAATAGCACTTCTGTCGCAACCAAAGATCTTGGTTGGGGGTATATATATATAATTCCATTTTCCATGTTGTAGTTTAATTTTCGACATCGTTTGCAAATGAGAGAATATCGTCAAAAACTGGAAAGGCAAGTTGAAGGAAGTTAAAACGCCAACTCAAATGAAGACGATTTGGATAAATTCGATTTTTACAATTTTAGAAGCCAAGTTAACGTGAACGAGCATCTCATGCTACTTTGATATATTCCTGTTTGGCACATCCATCAAGTCTATTGTGCTGTTTTTCAGGTTGTCCTTCAATTTCTGTTTCTAACAGGGACTCCAATATCTATACGCATTCATAAGCTCATGTTGTAGTTGCAAAAAAATAGTTCTAATTCAATGTATCAATGTCCAAAAAGAGTACAAGATCTTTTTCAAGGAAGAACCTTTGGTCATCTCCTAATTGGCGTCCAATAAATCTACCTTACATCAATTCAATTGGATATTAATTTTCCAAACACAAATGAGTTTTTATAAAAGACACAACTTCGCTATATTAGTTCATAGCAGCAGTTGTGTCTCCATATCTTTGCATAACTTTCTTAGTTGCTAAAGCAGCAGCCTCACTCGCACGCAATGTCCCAGTAGCCATGATTGCAGCAAATTCACGGGTGATTTCCTCTTGCACCTTGCTCCGAGCATTCCCAAGAGGATCTTTCACAGCAGCAGCATCAGCAGATGTCTTTTCCTCCTTTCCCACAGATTTGACCGTAGAGGGCACATTAGCATTCTTCTTTTCTCCATCTTGGCTCTCGGGCTTTTTAGATATATCAACACCGCTACTAGAGGACTTCCCACCAGAAGGTGCCGGTAGGGAAGCAGGAGCAACAGTAGGTGATCTGAACTGGGGTGCTTGGGGAACCGCGTTAGCCCTCAAAGTTGATTCCAGTTGTTGTATCATAGGCACTGCATCAAGATAATAACATATGGAGTAAGTTCAAGTTTTGGACATCTTTAACTAAACTTTGTCCTGAGATAACTTCCAATTCAAATGAGAAGCACTGTACACTGCTTTTCATGAGTAACTTTCACATATATAAAATATATAAACCAGGATAAATCTAATGCTGGGAATAGTTACATCTGGAAAAGTGAGGCCGAAGCACCATATATATAGCTCAAATGTGCTTTCAAGTACATAGCTATTGCTGCACCAAAGAGGAGACAGTTTGCACTATTTGAATATTTAAGAGCTCTTATCTCAAATTATGCAAGTTGTCAGAACATATAACTTTTTCGAGAAAGCATCATGTGATTAGTCTGGATGTCCTACACTTCACCACAGAACTGATTAAGCAAAACAAATTTACACAGAAGAAGAAGCATCATAATTCTTGAAATTCTAGATGCAACAGAGACAAAAAGACAAAGAGGAAGCAACACAGAACACCAAAAAACATAAGATGTTAAAAAGACATACGGAATCACACAGAAACTTCATGTTTCACTAACATCAGGTATTCATGTCAATCACACACGTTGTATGGAGGGTTCAACACAGGAAGTACAAGAGACTTACTTATAAGGGCACCCATTGGGCTGTTTGTAACCTCATTAGGAAGATTCAAAATATAATCCGGAATGGTTGCACCGACCAAAAATTGAGCAATCTCATTGCTGAAATTGTTGCAGTTGTGGGTAAGCAAACTGTATGTCTCTGCAGTATACCGAGGGCTAATCTCTTGTAAATACATTTCAAAGACATCCTTGGGTACATGGGTGACACCAAGATCTACAAATTGAACAGGAGTTCCATATGGTGTCGTCCCAGCTGGAGCATGTTGTATACCACCTCCAAAATAATATTCATTACCATAAACCACTACTCCTGTGTGCCTACAGAAATGATACACAAAAATCTGACTTGAATAGGAAGTTCAGGAAAGCAATTCATTATACTGTTATGACGTACAAGAACGAGCTGCACCAAGTACAAATTATGGTAGATATAAGAGCTCCATGAAATAGGAGAGAAACATTTTTTGAAATAAAAAAAATGTTCCTACACCAATAAGTTGAGACATCATTTTTTAACAAATATAAGATCAGTATATAGAAGATGATTAGAACATCAACAAGATAAGTACTCCTACTATTCTGCTTGCTTTGATTTACCAACACAAAGCTTCAATCATACAAAAATGCCACTTTCAAAGACTAGTGAAATAGAAATCCATAAGAAAACATGGAAATGAAACCTAGCAAAGATGTTTAAGATATGGTCTTAAAGAGTCTAACAGGGCCTAAGTTTTGTGGCAGGCAGGGACCCAATTGACCCAATCGTACTTTTATACTAATAATACTACTAATCAGACCACCACTCAAAAGAAAAGAATGTCCTTCAAACAGTATGCAGGTTACCATATTCCTTCAATAGATTTTCCCAAAAAAGTAGTAGACAACTGTCGAGCTAAACCTTGGCTCAAGTCATAGACGTTCAAGGTAACCTTGTGACCATCCTGCCAAAATCAAACATTATTATAATCATAAATACATGAACCTCCACAACACGCTCCAATGGGAAATTGATAACAACGGACATAACCAGCGTATGAGATAAGGAAGGGTAGACTACCTCAGCCATCTCCAATAAAAAACTTTCTTGGGAAACGCACTACGCAACCAAGTGGAGCTGGAAAGATGACCTGACATGTTAAAAAACAAGGGGAACATTAGATACCATAGAGCTACACAAAGAAAAAGAGCAACTGCCCGGCTTTAACTTGAAAAAAAAAAAGACCGAGACACTGGAAACCAACAAATCAAAGTCACACATCACTACCGATTACTATCCTCATCAACAGGGGCGGAGCCACCATGAACCCCGAACGAAGAATTATATTATTTATCCATAGCTAAAATTATATATAAAAGATATTGACCTACCTTCGACTAGTTCGTGCGTTTTATTTTTCAAATTTTTAACCCCTTAATTGAAATCCTAATTCTGCCACTGCTCATCAACCGAACAGTAGCTTATCATTGAAAGATTGCACCAATAAAAAGAAATATTGAGATGCATATTTCTTCCCCAATCATCAACTACATTATTAGAAACACAAGAGTCAACCTCACAAAATTGCATAAATCCCCGGCCTTTTTTATATAGGGGAATCAAATCATTAACTTCTTTTCAACGATCCATCTATATTTGATAAATCAGTTTTGCAAGAAGATTCGTAACGGAGTACCTACTTTCCAATTGGAAAAAGAGAGACCTAATCGGGCAATTCCTTCAAATTTCGAATATTAATCATCATAGATCAAAGCAAAAGAATTTGATAAATTACCTGAGAATGAGGAAAGCCTGCAGAGTGAAACAGAAATTAAGTTATTGTTAGCATCCAAACAGAGATTAAACTCCACGGAAATTGGGACTTGTTATTGTTATATTGGTAGTCAAAACCTCTCAGATCTTCTAGAATGGTCCAAACACAACGTTGTTCCATCACCTTCTAGAAACTCCTAACCACTAGTATTTTGACACGTTGCAAGGAACGCCTACCGCGTCCTCTTCGCTCCTGCTCTTGTACTCGTTTGTTGGTACAATAAAAATATGGTATCTAATTGACAATGTCCATACTAATTGCTATCATAAAATTATTCTTTTTTATGTATTATTTAATTTGATGTATTAAAAATAATATGTGTTGTATAATTTTTATATAAATTACTCTCTTCTTTTTATTTTATGTGATATTCTTTAACTTGGCAATGTTTAAGAAAAGGAGGAAGACTTTTAAAATTTGTATGTTATATAATATATTCCCTTCGTCTCATTTTATGTAACAACATTTGACTTGACACAATGTTTAAGAAAAAAAGGAAGACTTTTAAAACTTGTGGTCTAAAATCATTCTTAGATATTTGTGTGGTTGAGAATCATTTCATTAAGAGTAAAAAGAAAATTTTAAAGGTAAATCATTTCTAATTAAAGTAATGTAATATTCGAATTCACTAAAACAAAAGTGTCACATAAAATATTATAGAGGGAATAATATTTATCTATAGATATATTCTTCAGAATATGATGAGAAGAACGTAAAAAATGATTTAATAGGCGATCATCTCTGTAATCATACTAATAATGCAATTGAAAATTCTGCAAAGCCAATATCATAATTTGTCCTTTACTAGTAATATGTATATTTATTTTTATTTGTCATACTTACACTTACATAGTAAAACAATAATTGACATAATTATTTTATCATACTATTTATATTAATTAATATTTAATATTAAATTTTAAAAATAATTCGAGAAATAAATAAATATTGCTAAGATAAACATGAAAAAAAAGAATTATTTTTTTGATATGTTAAAAGTGCTAAATTAAATTAAAATAATAATTTAAAAATTTGTGGACAAGTAAAAATGAATAAAGAAAGTAATAAGTAAAGTGTATTAATTATACATAGACATATGTTAAAAAAAATTGTATCAAAAATAAGATATTATTAGTACACTAAACTAAGAATGAATTAGCTTTTGTAGAAAATTAAACAAACTGTACATTGAGTTAGAAAAAATTATATTACCCAAAATGACAATTTCAATCCACTTGCTTATAGTTGAAGTTCACCATTAAGCATTTTGACGCAAAAGCTCATAGCGAACAAAAAGGGATGACGAGAGGAGCATAATGTAGAGAGAAGAATAGGGATGAGAAGTAGAAAAATAGTCATGGAAAAAGAAGAAGAAGAAGAAAGAAAGAGCATAAGAAAGAAATATGGAATAACCTGCTATTGAAGAGTTTTGGAATAGAATATTGAAATATACCAGTGAAAATGTGAATTATTTTGAGTGAATAATATATCAAAATAATTCAAATATCAAGAGAAGATCGTGTTTAAAATTTGAGACATCTCTATGATGTTACAATGTTTTGATGATTTAACAAACAATGAGAATAGGGAACAAATGAGGGACAAAGTGTCACGGACTTAGAGCTTCGCTGAGGCTCCCGTGCAGCACTAGTCGATTTGCTCATGATTCTTTCACGATTTTGCAAATACTAGTAAGTCTTTAACTCGTGATCGCTAAGGGAACGCTAGATTAAGAAAACAAGAAAGCTTTAGAAAGAAGACTCTTTAGAACCTTTGGAAGATTGCTACAAATTTCTTGGATGGTTTATACAAATGAGTGGCCCTGCTATTTATACTACTACCTAGGGGCCAAAGTATAATTAATATTTACTTACTTATTTACACTTTAGTCACCTCTCAGGAATCTTTCATACTTCTCTAGAGAGAACTAAAGACTACAAGATATTTCTATATAATTCTAGAATCTTCCATGACTACATTCTTCTACATTTCTCTAATACTTCTCAATATTCTCCTATAATATTCTAGAGTCTTCTAGGAGCTTCAAGTTTTGTCCACAATGTTTTAGAGTCTTCCGAAAATCTCTCCAAGACTCTAATTTCTTCTCCTTGACTCTAGATTCTTCCCTTATTTTTAAGAACAAGTGGGGGGGGGGGGCGTCACACCTAGTCTCTGTGTGCTGAGAACCTAAAAGTGACACCCGACAAATAGTACACTATGCACCTGTAAGTTTATTATTTGTTGGTGCATATCGGTCTGCTCTGCAGAAATTGTCTAGCCAATGAAATTGCTCCAAATGGTGCTGATGTTGGGTATATATACCCAACTTTTCTTGAAGAAAAATCAAGAGGATTTTTACACATATTGAGTGAGTGTTCTTGGTGAGGCTCTCAAGTACTACACTTAGAAAAATTAGAGTTGTATTTTACATTGTGTACTTCATTATGCTGAAATGGTCCTTGCATCTATTGATTCCTAATCTATAAAGGGATTTGATATGTAAGCGAGCTTTTTGCTCTTCATTAGTAGAGTTAAATATAGCGAGTGTTGAAGTCTAACTTGGTTAGAACTAGTCGATTTAGTGGGTAGCAGAGTAGCTACTTAGTTAGTTCGTACCTGTGGTAGAGTTATCATAATGAGGGGGGAAGGGATCTAGAGTTAGGTTCCTTGATTGCAAGAGGTTGTAATTTAAAGCCTTGCTCCCTTGAAGATTAATGGAGTTGGGTTGAAATCCTGTTAGTACAGGTCGTAGTTTTCTCCTCCCTTGAGCAAGAAGGTTTCCACGTAAAATAGCTTTGTCTTGTTTTACTTTGCTTCCTTTACTGTTTTAGTTGTTTTCATTCACTGTTGTTTTGACTAGGGACCTGGTCCCCTGCACTCAGTGTAAGCCTACGTTTTTATGAATTGGTATCAAAGCTTGGACTCTCTAAAAGTTTAACACCCGGAGAGAACCTTAAAGAAAAATGACAGCTCCACTAAATCTTGAAGAGGGTCAATTATCTACCAGACCTCCTTGCTTCAATAGGTAATTTTATAGTTGGTAGAAGACTCGTATGCATGATTTTCTCATGGCTGAAGATAGTGAGTTGTGGGACATTGTGGTTGATGGTCTTTATGTTTCTACCTTGGGGTTGAAAGATGGTGACATCACTTGAATAGTCCCTAAGACTTGACAACAATATAATGATGTAGATCAAAAGAAAATTGAGAAGAACTACAAGACAAAAAAGTTGTTGATCTATGGTATTGGGGCTGAGGAATACAATTGGATCTTTGCCTATGAGTTAGTCAAGGGAATCTGGGATTGTTTACGCACAACTCATGAAGGTACTGAGGAAGTGAAGGAGTCCAAAATTAATATGCTCACAACTCAGTATGAAAACTTTACCATGAAGAAAAGTGAGTCTATTCATGATATGTATACCAGGTTCTCATCCATTATCAATGAGCTTAGGTGTATGGGTGAACCCATTCACCCTATCAAGCTAGTGAAGAAGATTCTCAAAGTTCTTTCTAAGTCTTGGGTAAGCAAAGTTGATGCAATTATTAAGGTTAAGCATCTGCAGGTGTTGATAATGGATGCTTTAGTTGACAATCTCCAAACTCATGAGTTGAATAGAGCAAATGATATTGCTAAGAAGGTAAATCACTAGCTCTAAAGGTGGCATAAGGTGTTGAATCTAATGAAGATGAAGATCAGATGGGTTACCTTACAAGGAAATTTCAAAAAATTGTGAGGAAGCATGGTGGTTCAAGAAGAAAGAAAATTCTAGCAGAGCTGCTACTGCTAATGATTTGTATCACAAATGTGAAAAATCAGGACATTTCATCAGAGAATGCCCAATGCACAAAGTAGAGTAAAAAGACTATGCCAAGCCCGAAGGCACCAAAGACAAGTCGAGAGACCCGGTCCCTGACAAGAAAAGTAGAAAGGTGCAGTAGACTATGTTGTGAAGAAAGCTCTTGCTATTTGGGAAAATTCCTCAAGTGAGTCAGAAGAGTTTGAGAACATAGAGGATGCTTGCTTGATAGCTATGAAGAAAGATGAGGAGATCTTCAATCAAATGTTTGCGTTCATGGTAAAGTCTGATGATGGTGATGAATCTAAAGAAGAGGTAACCCTATCTAATTTTAAGCAAAATTTGCATATTATGTCCATTAAGAAGTTAAGAAAGTTAGCTGTTATTCTTTGATTCAATAACTGAGTTAACTACTAAAAAGGATGTGTTGAATAATCTATTAGATCTTGTTCAAGATGAAAATATTGCCCTAGTTTCTCAGTTATCTGAAGTTGAAAAACATGTGTTAGATATGAAATTAGAGAATATGACTCTTTGTAAAAAGCTGAATGAATAGTCAAAGGGTTATTTGAAAGGGAAAGAAATGGCTAATAGCTTGCAACTTGAGATTGAGGCTAGTCTGAATGAGGATGAGACTAAGCTAGTCATGGTACTAAAAAGAAATGTTCAGTTAAAGAGGGCTCTGGTCTAAGTAAAAGAAGAATTGTGCAAATCTCTCAAATCGATATTTCTTCTAAAATTCTAGATACTCTGACTTATCGGGGGGTCCAGTAGTAAAAAAGGTTTGGGGTTTGTGAAGAAAAGTCTGTCTCATACCACTTACAACAAAAACGCCAATGGGTCTAATATGTTATTGTATACTCACTGTGGAAGGTCATTTGAAGACTAACTGTCCTATAATGAAAGATTCTGAAGATCGTTTGGCAGGATATTTTGAACAAAAGAGAAGAAGAGAGGGACCTACTCCTAGGGTGAATTCTCAGAATAACTCTAAGCTGGAGAAAATGGTGCTACCCCTATGGACAAGAAAAATGTTAATTATCCCCCCTCATATACTTATTGGGAACTCAGGTTAAAATTGATTCCTAAAACTAACAAGTGATCTCTTGTAGGTAAGTGAAGGAAGTAGCACCCAAAGCTAGTACATGGATAGTGGCTGCTCAAAGCATATGATTGGAGATGTTGAAAGCTTCCCTTTACTCAAATCACTTTAAGGTGCAGGTGTTTCTTTTGAAAACGACAAAAGAAGGATACATTTTTGGTATTGACAGGATTGGAACATCACTGGATCACTCAATAGAAAAAGTCTATTATGTGAATGGACTAAAATTCACTTTGTTGTATGTATCTTAAATCTGTGACAAAGGATAAAGTAAAATTTTGTTTAAAAAATTATGTGGTCACAAATTTGGATTCGAAAGAAGTGGTTCTTGTGGCTAAAAAGAGTGAAGAATATGTATGTGGCTGATCTGGAATCAATCAGAGAAATGATCTTACATGTCTGAGTGCTTAAAATGAGAATATAGAACTTTGCACAAAAGACTTGGTCATGTCAGTTCTTCATTACTGAACAAACTTGTTTCAAATGACCTTGTTCATAGACTACCAAAAGTGAAGTTTGCAAAAAAAAAAGAAAGTTTTTGAGGCATATGTTAAAGGAAAGAAAATCATTTCCTTATTCAAGCAAAAGAAGCAGATTTGTACTACTATATTATTGGAGTTGATTCATATGGATTTATATGGCCAGTGATGATTCAAAGCAGAGGAGAAAAGAAGTATATTTTGGTGGTCATGGATGATTATTCAAGATTTACTTGGACTATATTCTTAAGGTCCAAGGATAAAACCTATGATGAATTTGTAATCTTTGTGTCTGACCATGGAATTGAGTTTGAAATTACAAAGATGAATACCTTTTGTACAGAAAATGAGATATATCATAGCTTTTTAGCTCCCAGAACTCCTCAGTAGAAAGGTGTGATAAAGAGGAAGAATAGAACTTTGGTGGATATTTCTAGGACAATGCTAATTGATTATGGACTTCCAAAGAAGTTTTAGGCTAAAGTTGTAAACTCTGCATGTTATGTGACAAACAGGTGCTTGGTCAGAATAATTCTCAACAAAACACCTATGAGCTTCTCAACATCAGGAAGCCTAAAGTAAGTTACTTGAGGGCTTTTGGTTGCAAATACTTTATTCTCAACAATGGCAAAGAAGAATTGAGCAAGTTTGATACAAAAAGTGATGATGGTATTCTTATTGGCTATTCAAGTTCCAGCAAGGCTTATAGAATCCTTAACAAAATGATATAGTGCATTGAAGAAAGTTTTCATATAATTTTCGATGAGTTTGGTGAACTTGAAAAGTGAAAGATCAAGATGAGGTTGAATTTGAAGAATTGTTGCAGTTCCACGATGATGGTATCAATGCTGATCAAAATGGAGATGGCAACTTGGAGCAGACTAACTTTGATTTTGATGTTATAGGTGATGTAGGATTTCAGATAAGGGACTTACTCCTTTACCAGTTGCTAATAATGAACAAAACATTGCTGAACAACCTGAAAATGCTGATGATAGAGAGGCTAGTGCTGAAGATGAGGAAGAAATTCAAGTTCCAATGACATCCCTATGAAAACTCATATCTGCACATCCTTTGGATAATGTTGTCTCACCTTTGGATTCTGGAGTACCAAAAGTGATCCTAGTTCATAGATTGGATATTGTGCACCTCAACTCGGGCTAAAAGTTAAAGTTGAGAGTGGTTAGTGTAAGAAAAATCACACTAAATAGAGTAGAAACTAGTGATGCATGAAAAAAGGGAAAAAATATGCTATGAGTGTAAGAAAAATGAATAAATGCCTAAATAATGAGCTAAAAAGGAAAAAGAATGTGAAAAATAAAAGGCAATGAGCTTAGAAATTTGAGTAAGGCACCTAGAAAGATTTGAAATAGTAAAAGGGAAGAATGAGTTGAAAATAATAGTATTGGTAGGATAAAAGTGTAGAATAACTCAGTGTCAAAGAGGGTCATTAGTTACTATGTTCCTAAAACATCATACCAAAGCCCCCTAAGCCTACGTTACAAGCCAAGAAAGTCCTATAGTGATCCTAATCCAAGTAGTTGAAGGTTATAGTCACGAGTATAGGGGCAAGCATATGGTATTGAGCACAGAGTTTGAATATTTATTATGAGTTTGAGTGATTTTGTTAGTCCCAAGCATCAAATCTGAAAACACTATTTGAGTAACATATGAGACTTATTTTTGTAAGGGCATTTGAGTTACACTATTGGTTCTAGGTTATTTTAGTGATTGTGGGTTGTCTATGGTTACTTTGTTTATCATAGTTGTACTGTCACATATATTGATCTGCATTGGCCGGTTTGATGACTATCTAATATGCACTGATGTGTTAGTTTAGATATTTGTGATTAAGTTAGAGATGATGTATGCCATTAGATTGAGGTCTGTGTGTTGTTATACTTCTTATGTAGATTAAGTCTGTCGCTTGAGGACAAGCAACAATTTTAAGTTGAGGATGTTGATGTACTACCAAAAAGTAACACTTTTGATGCTTAAAACTTGAAATTTTGTGTCTTCTTGAAGCGATATTAGTGGGTTTGATGTGTTTTTATGTTAATTTTGCAAGATTCAAATTAATTTTGGGCAAAGTTCTGCAAAATTGAAATTATTGGGATTTTATGGACAATCCTACAGTCTGTGGTTCAATCCACAAGTCGTAGAGAGGTTTTGTGAGTCAGATCCAGTGAAAAGAGAAGTTTCAGATCACAAACTGTCAGACGAGTCATAGATTGTTCATGAGTCATGGATTAGGATCATGCCTGGAAGATCAGAATTTGAAGAGTTTCAGGGAAGCTAGCAGACAAAACCCTCCACGAGTTGTAAGTCAGAAGATAGCCCGTAAGAAGGTCTCATAGAATTGAAGTCTAATTTTGAAAGTTGCAAAGTACGAAACCCAGGTATGGGTCGTGGTTTCTTATACAACACGTAACCTCATCCGTAGAAGTTGTCGAATCCAGTTTTCCTATTACATTTTGAATTTGTATTTACTTATTATAAATAGATTTTTTTTAGGTCTTTTTATTAGGGAGATGCATGAGAGAGGACAAAAACACTTTTGAGTCTTTATCTTTTGTGATTTTTGTATTAAAATTATTACATTATGATTTCTTGTGGAGAACTTTAGATTTCTTGTTCTTAAATTCATCATTATAAGTGTTTAATTATGCTATTCTATAATATGATTCTTTCATCTACAATGATCACGCGTAGCTAAATCCACAACTAGGGTTGTGGGAATAATAAAGAACTAGCAAGATAAAATCGGATAATTTGTAATTCTTGAAAAGTGTGCATGCATGTATTAATTAATTCTCTTCGTAATGAATATTTTTTAACAGTGGCCAATGTTAGAATCCGCCTAATTCTTACTGACTGGATCAAGATAGTAATGAATAGGAAAAAAAGATTAATTAACAAGATTTGATGTGATCCCTCTTGTCTAATCAAACCTAACCGTATCAAGGAATGGTTATACTAGAATAAAAGGTATGGGTTAGAAATGTCACACTGCAGGGATGGAACAAATCAAGTAGTGAGATTTACCTCTCATCTGGATCAAAGGGTTTGGTAAATTTAACTTACTAGTTCTGCATGTTACACAATAGAAAAGATTGTGATTATCTGGTGATACCAAGTTAGGGATTCATGGAGAACACAATACCCTAGTTACTTCTCTCACTGATTTCACAGCACTTACTTCTAGTTTAGGTTTGATTTCACAGCACTTACTTCTAGTTTAGGTTTACTTACTGCAATTTCATAAATCCTCTCCTTTCAGGAGATAAGTAGATTAATTTGTTCGACTTGCTCAGAATTACTCCAGGTCTAGACCATAGTCCCTGTGGATTGACCCAAATCTCGGTTAGGTTATATATTTTGACAACGACCACTTATACCTTCAAAAGGAGGTGTAGTTTGGGCGATTAGACGTGACATTTAGCACCATGGTGGCGAATTTATTGTGCACCATAATTAGATTCACTTAGTTTCATACCTAATAGGGCTAACCGATACATATCTTTAAGTAGCTCTTTCTTTCTTTTATCAACACGAGCCACATCCACTATCAATAATCTACTAAGTGCATCGGCCATAATATTCGCCTTGCTCGGATGATAGAACACACCCATGCCATAGTCTTTTAGGGATTCAAGCCACCTCCATTGCCTCAAATTCAAGTCTATTTGGGTTAATACATATTGTAACCTCTTATGGTCGATAAACATATCAACATGTACCCCATAGAGATAGTGACGCCAAAATTTTAAAGCAAACACCACGACTGTCGATTCAAGATCATGGGTTGGATAATTTTACTCATGCACTTTTAATTGCCTTGAAGCATATATTATAACCTTACTATGTTGCATCAAAACACAATATGAACCAATATATGAGGCATTACAATACACCACAAACCCATCGAATCCTGTTAGTAATGTCAAAATAGGGGCCAATGTGAGATAATCTTTCAACATTTGGAATCTCTTTTCATATTTATTCAACCATTGAATCTTTACCCATTTTTTTAGGTCAATTTAGTCAAAGGCGGTACAACGGAAGAGAATCCTTCAACAAACCTTCTATAGTACCCAACTAAGGCCAAAAAACTTCTAATATATAGAAGAGACAATGGTCTAGGATAATTCTTCACCACTTCTACTTTCTTTGAATCAACCATGATATAATCACCCAATATAATATGCCTAAGAAATGCTATAGACCTCAACTAAAATTCACATTTACTAAACTGGGCAAAAAGTTACATATCCCTCAATATTTGCAACATAATTCTCAAGTGACTCATATATTCTTCTTTACTTCAAGAATAAATCAATATATCATCAATAAATACCACCATAATCATATTTTTTTAATATGGTTTGAAAATCTGATTCATCTGGTCCATGAAGATAGTGAGAGTATTATTCAACCCAAATGACATAACCAAAAACTCAAAATGACTATACCTTATCTAGAATGTCGTCTTGGGGATGTCACATTCTCTTACCCTTAATTGGTGATAATCAAGCTGGAGATTAATTTTTGAGAAGTAACTCGCCCCTTACAATTGGTTAAACAAATAATCTATTCTTGGAATTGGTTACTTATTTTTTATGGTGATCTTATTCTATTGTCAATAGTCTATGCACATCTAAAGAGACACATTCTTCTTATAAAGAAACAACACAAAAGCACCACATAGTAACATGCTAGGCCTTATGAAACCCTTCTCCAATTAGTCTTTCAATTAATTTTTTAACTCCTTAAGTTCCACTGGATACATACAGTAAGGAGGAATAGAGACTAGTTGAGTGTCAGAAAGGAGATCAATTTTAAAATCTATTTGAGGAATACCGAGTGGATTTTCAAAAAAAAGACATCGGGAAACTCATTCACAATGGAGTCTGATTTGACAGTAGGAGTTTCAAAATTGACATCTCTAACCCTTAGGATATGGTAGATACACTCTTTAGCAATCAACCATGGGCTTTTAGACAAGAAATGGGTCAACCTTTAAATACTAAATCACTACTCTTCCATTCAAGAATTAGCTCATTAGGAAATTGAAATTTGACCCTATGGGTTCTATAGTCAATGGAGGCATATGAAGAATATAACCAATTTGTACCAAGGATGATGTCAAAATCGGTCATGTCAAGTTCAATGAGATCACATGGAATAATTTTATGCAAGACTGATATTGGACAATATCTATAAACTCTAGCAAGAACTACGTTACCAATAGGGATATAAAAAGAGAAAGGCTCTAGCAACAAGATGCACATTAAATCTTATGGCTAAGTAAGGAGTAACAAAAAACAAATTGACACTTGGATTAATAAAGCATATGCATCAGAGTTGAACACTCGCAACATACTTTTAACTACATGTGGGGTCTCCTCAACATCCCACCTGGCATGGAGAGTATAAAACCTATTGTGGTGTTGTCCACCACTTGATCTATAAGCAATACTTGTCTAAGCCTATTAATTGATAGCATGAGTCTGAGTCTGTGACTGGGGTTTAATACAACCACCCCTATAATCTATAGCATGATGATCGAGCTTCTCATATCTAAAGAACACATCGACTCTAGCCAAACACTCTCCCTTGTGAGCCTTCCTATATTTCTTACAAGTAAGAGCAATTTGAGCAGCCAAGCCTCCTCCTGAACTTTGGGTTTTGATCCCTTATCTTTGTTGAACATTTGAGTAAAAGTGTTGGATGCACCTTAACGGAAAATACTTTTTCCCACCTTGTGATCTTCCATTACCATCATTACTTGACCTTTTGTAAGAGAGACCACCACTATCAGCCTGATCTCGCTTGGACTCTCTGGCTCGATTCCTCATTTTCTTATCATCAATTTGCTTTGCATATGACATAAGTCTCCAAATGTCAATATTTTTTATTAGCATAGCCATCTTACACTCTTGGGACACTAAATCAGAGACACTCATCACAAACTTACTCATTCTCACCCTCGAACCAAAAATCATGAATGGAGCATATTTGGACAATTTAGTGAATTTGAGAGCATATTTCCTCACACTTATGTTCCCTTGAAAAATATTAATAAATTCTTAGATCTTAGCTTTCCTCAATTCCATGGAAAAGAAGTGGTCAAGAAATGCACTTTTGAACTCCTCCCAAGCAACAGAACTCAAGCATTCAACCTCTCGCTCTTCCATTGATCATACCATACCATAGAAACATTTTAAGTTGGTAGGCCACTAGCTTGACCTTCTCATCCTGGGACACTCCCATGATAGCCATAATTCTATACACTTCGTCAACAAACTCTTGAAGACATTCATCTACCTTAGAACCATGAAACTCAGGTGTATTCATTCATCATAAAATATCAAAGTTTAGTTGTCGGGGTAACCATATTTTGAATCACTCTAACTTAGTTAGCTTGAACTGTTATCACTTGGACTAGTATTTGAAAGGTGGTACGGAACTCCGTATTAGCGATCGGCTCGGCTATAGGATCAGGTGGAGCATAGAGGAATGGAGGAGCATATCCTACATTGTTTTCCTATTGCAAAGATGCTCCACTAGAGGTGTATTCTGAAAATTGCAAAAGTAATCATTAGAGAGAAGTAGTCTTAAGACTCACTCCATAGCACGACATACATCATGAAAGAAGTGAAGGTTCCTAACAAATCCCACAGCTTCCTATTCAAATAAGTGGTGTGCTTCACACTATTAAATAAGACTCTACTTGACATGGCATGTTGGACTTGCTAAGACACTTTAAACCTTATGCTCTAATATCAAGTTTATCAAAACCCAAGCTAGGCCCTAAGTGTTACATGATATTCAGAATCCCAAAGGACCCCAACCAAGCCATCTTATATATCAAACATGAGCATATATGATCTTAAGTGTATTTATACGCTTAATTAGCCAAAAAATACCCATAAATAGAGAAGAGTTAGAGGGTAAATTCATAGAGTCTAGATGTTTTACTTTAGTTTTCTTTTATTTTGCTAACACAAAGCCAAGTGCGCCGTTTGATTGTGTTTTTGCAGATTTTGCTCTAATTTAAAAGTCTGGAGTTACACCCGGATTTGAAGGAAGAACACAACCTGGGACTTAGAAGATAGAAATTAGTGGAATTAGAAAAAAGACCAAAGTTCGCATCACGGACTTGGGATGAAGTTGTGAGGGCTGGAAAATGAAGAAAAAAAGGCGCAAAGCAGAAAAATAGGCCAAGTCCGCGGCGCGAACTTGTGCAAAAGATTATCCAGTCAGTAAAATAAGCAAAAACTTAGTGGACACAAGGGGTCCGCGAGGACACGAAGCGGAAAAGTTAAGTTATAGGATTTTTAATTATATTCTATCATAGACTTTAGGTTTTCATATTGGGTTTTATGCAAGAACTGAGTGAGAGACGACAAAGAACCTTTTTTTAAGGTTATATTGGTTAGTTTAATCTTGATTCCTTGATTTTGAATGTTTTCAAGATCATTCATAGTGTACGTAATGACTATGAGTGGCTAAATCTCCATATTCTGGGGTTGTACCCACGGATGATGTTTAGTTCTTAATTTTTGACATCTATGAATTGGTTCTTTTGATTATTCCTATATTGCTTTTATCTATACTTCATAGCTTGATCAACTAGGAAATAAATTAGTTGTTCACTCTGAGAGATATTGGAGTGAATAGAACGCAGTAGTAGAGGGAGCTTGTTAGACTAGGAAACTAGATTAATTTGTATAAGGGAGACCGGTGACAACTACCCTTACACCTAGCCCAGTTCATTATATGAGAAGATAACATTAATGCATTTTTATTGATCTGTCTATCTCTGCCCAACGATGTAGTTAGACAGTCAATAACGATAGATTGGCAGAGGCGTGCAACACTGTTCAGGTAATTTAAACCCCGTGAATCAGTAATCAGGAACCCAGACATAGATAAACATTATTAAGACTAAATAGAGTTGTTAAGGCTACAATCTTGGAATCGCTCTTTAATTGATATCTTGACAATAGAAACCAATCTAGTCTAGAAGTAATTTAGGCATTTAATTTATTTACATATATCTCTACATCTCTTTACTAAAAACACTTCAAACGTGATAACTGCGATTGGTTGCTGATTTCATTTGAATCCTTGGGTTCGATAATCCGGCTCCTTAATCAGGGCCACTATATTACTTATGAGACCATACACACTTGCTGGGGAGCAACAAGTTCTTGGTGCCATTGTCGGGGATTTGAAGCAAATTTGCTGATTATCTAAGCTATCTTATTTTGTGGTATTCGCTACATTTGATCTTAGTTATGTTGTTGTGTAGGTAATTGATCAATAAATTGGAAGATCAAGATTCATGTTTTTGTCAATCAAAGAGAAGAACATGGGTTTTGTTTCAAATGTTGTCGATTGAACTCATCGAGCAGGGAGATCGAAAGGATAATAACGAAGAAGTTAACCCTATTGGAGAGGACATGGCGGACAACAATGCACCTGCACTGTCAGCACCCGCAGCTGCACCACTGGCACCAAGGCCAGTGAGGGATGTGACAATCTTGAGAACTACTAATGTTACGAGATGCTTTATCAAACCTGAGCCTAGTGGTCGGTGGGAGCTAAAACAGAACATGGTCCAGCTATTACACTCTACTGGAAAGTTCAAAGGGCTACCACATAAAGATCCACAAGTCCATCTTCAGAATTTTCTTGAGATTGTTAATACCTTCAATCCTACGGGAGTGAACTGTGACTATGTGAGGATGACCATGTTCCCCTTCTCACTGCTGAGGGAAGCCCAAAGGTGGCTACAAATTGAACCACCAAACTCCATCACATCCTGGGATGATTTGGCTCGTAAATGCCTCACTCAATTCTTCTCGTTTGGCAAGACAACTAAACTCAGGAGTGAGATCTTGAGCTTCAAGCAGAGGTCTGGAGAAAATCTGTATCAAGCATGGGATAGGTTTAAAACTCTCTTAATCAATTATCCACACAATTGTCAAGCTAATGAGGTATTGGTCCATACCTTCCTTGAAGGATTGAAACCCAATACCAAGATTCTCCTTGATTCAGCTACAGGGGGACAAGCATTGGAGAAGATATCGGTGAATTGTATGCTCTTCTCAATAGGATTGCTCAAGGAAACCCAGAATAGAATGGAGGATCTAACCGACCAGCAGTTCAAAAGGAGGTCGGTGTGTTAGAAATTGATGTTATAATATGCCTACAAGCTCAAATGTCGTCCATGCATAACATGATGACCACGAACTTCAACAACCTGGCTTTGGGGCTGCAATAGCAAGCACCTGTGGCGGTAGGTCAGCAACCAGCCCTTGTTAATATGGTACAACAATAACAAAATGGTTGGTGTGATGTTTGTGGAAGAGGCAACCACACTGCTGAATCCTACGGAGCTCATCCAGAAGCAGTAAACTTCATGGGCAATACTAATAGAGGTGGTTATCAAGGGTTCGGGAACTCATATAACCCGAATTGGAGGAGCCACCCGAATTTCTCATTTGTTGGGGGGGTCAGCAGAATCATGAGCCACCTCAGCAGAGACCACAATGTGGTAATGCTTATCATAATCAGCTAATACAGTAGCCTACAGTATAGGCCAATCCTAACAATATGACTGATAGCGAGATGTTGAGACAAATCCTAGCAAACAAGAATAGCCAATAAGAGGAGATTCGAAGGAATAAGTAGGATCTCTAGAATCTGGAGAAGCAGTTGGGATAGTTGGCCAACTTAATAAATTTTAGGCCTCAAGGGGGCCTCCCAAGTAACACTAATCCTAACCCGAAGCGAAGGCCCTTGACTGAGTTGGTCCCAAAGAAGAAGGATGGGTCTGACCAAAACACTGCACAGAATATTGTGGCTGGTAATCCCAGCCCAAATACTAATGAGGCAACTCCATTGCCAAAACTTCTTCCTCCATTTCTATAGAAGTTGAAAAGGAAGAAGGAGGATGACTACTTCCAGAAGTTTATCGGGCTACTAAAATAGGTGCAGATTAACTTATCCTTGATTGATGTTTTGTAGGGAATCCCGAAGTATGCCAAGTATGTCAAGGACATTGTTGCCAACAAGACCAAGTGGGCTAAATATGAGATCATGGCACTCATGAAGGCCTGTAGCTCCAAGATTCTCAACAAATCACACTTGCTAGCTAAGTTGAAGGATCCTGGGAGTTTCACTATGTAAGTAACCATCGGGATCTATCTGAATGCACGAGGCTTGTGTGATTTGGTTCCAAGTATCAACCTCATGTCTAGCTCCTTATTCTTGAATTTGGTGCTTGGAAGGCCGAAGGCCACCACCATTATGTTACAATTGGCAGATCGATATGTGATGAGGCTAGATGGAGTTATTGAGGATGTCTTAACCCAAGTGGGATCTCTCATCTTTCCCGTGGACTTTGTCATCTTAGATTTTTTTAACCAGACCTTGAGGTCCCATTTATCCTTGGATGCCTATTCCTAGCTACAGGAGGGGCGTTACTTGATGTTGCAGCAAGGAGGCTCACCATGAGAGCCCATGACAAGGTAGAATTATTTAAGGTCTACAAAACTATGAAGCTATCGACTGCATATGAAGATCTAGCAACCATCGCAGTGATGGACACTGCAGCTGATATAAGCCAAGTTGAGATCATAGACCCACTAGCCAGGGTATTGCTGAATCAAGGGCTAGTGGATGATGCTGAGGCCAAAGAAATCGAGAGTATGTTAAACACTCACAATGTAAGTATGCTGAAGAAAATAGCTGAGCCATTGAACAGGGTGTTGGGACAACCACCCAAACCCTCAGTTGAAGAAGCTCCTCAGCTGGAGTTAAAGTCATTACCGTCATATCTCAGATATGAATTCTCTGGTGAAAATAATACTTTACCTGTAATCTTATCTGCTGCATTAACTGCAACCTAGGTGGATGCTGCTGTGGCGGTTTTGAAGAAAAGGAAGAGAGCAATGGGTTGGCAGATGTTAGACATCCTTGGCATCTGCCTAGCCCTATGCATACACAGAATTTTCATAGAGGAAGGTTACAAGCCAGTGGCCTAACCACAGAGAAGATTAAAACTTATCATAAAGGAGGTAGTAAAGAAAGAAGTAATTAAGTGGTTGGATGCAGGGATCATCTTCCTTATCTCAGATAGCAAGTAGGTAAGCCCTGTACAATGTGTCTCCAAGAAAGGAGGGATGACAGTCGTCACCAACAAGAAGAATGAGTTGATTCCAGTGAGAACAGTGACGATGTGGCATATTTCCATGGATTATAGAAGGTTGAATGATGCCACCAGAAAAGACCACTTGTTGTCCGTCAGGCAGGAGCGCAGGACGAGCGCTATCACCTTCTTTGGCCAAATCTTCCAATCTTTTCACATCACAAGCTTGAATCCCTATAAAAAGTCCGTACCCAATGCCTTTTATTGATCAGATGCTAGACAGACTTGCTGAGCAGGAGTACTACTATTTTTAGGATGGGTACTCGGTGTACAATCAGATAACCATTACACCCAAGGACCAGGAAAAGATAACCTTCACATGTCCATATGGGACCTATGTTTTCAAACGTATGCCCTTTGGTTTGTGCAATGCACCAGCCACTTTCCAAAGGTACATGATAGTCATATTCCATGACATAGTGAAGGACTTTGTGAAGGTATTCGTGGATGGCTTCTCTGTCTTCGGTGAATCTTTTGAGAGGTGTCTACAGAATCTAGACAGAGTATTAGCAAGATGTAAGGAGACTAACCTCATTCTTAATTGGGAGAAATATCACTTCCTAGATAAGGAGGGGATAGTCCTCAGCCATAAGGTATCCAAGCGAGGGTTGGAGGTAGATAGAGCAAAGATCAAAGTGATTGATAAGTTATCGTCACCGGTGTCAGTCAAAGGAGACCAGAGTTTTCTGGGATATGTAGGGTTCTACAGCAGATTCATTAGGGACTTCTCTAAGATTGTGAAGCCTTTGAGTGCTCTATTGGACAAAGTGGTACCCTTTCACTTTGATGATTCTTGTTTGCAGGCGTTTGAATTATTAAAAAAGAAGTTGGTGGAGGCTCCGATATTGATAGCACCTGACTGGGGGCTCCCATTTGAGCTAATATGTGATGCTAATGATACAGTAGTAGGTGCGGTGCTAGGGCATCGCAGAGACAAAGTATTCCACTTAATATATTATGCCAGCAAGACTTTGGATGTAACACAAAGTAATTACACAGTTATCGAGAAAAAAATATTGGCACTAGTGTATTCGTTTGACAAGTTCAGAGCATATTTGGTGGGAACCAAAGTTGTGGTGTTCATAGACCACGAGACCGTGAGGATGCAAAGCCGCTATTGATCAGATGGATCCTATTGCTCCAAGAGTTTGATATTGGATCGAAAGAGGTGCGAGAATCAAATTGCTAATCACCTGTCATGATTAGAAATTGATGCTCACATAGGTGAGCAATTGCAGATTAAAGAAGAGTTCCCAAATGAGCAGCTGCTAGCAATTGAGGTGGAACAAGTACCATGGTACACAGATATAGTGAACTACTTGGTGAGTGGTGTATTCCCTCCTAATTCTACTTATCAGCAGAAAAAGAGGTTGGCCCATGATGCAAAGGCGTATATCTGGGATTAGCCATATCTTTTCAAGCAAGGGGCAGACCATATGGTGAGAAGATATATTCCTGAGGCAGAGATGAAGAAAATTCTAGAGAGATGTCATGCCTCTACTTATGGGGGCCATCATGGTGGTGAACGGATAGCACACAAAGTGCTGCAATCAGGTTTCTTCTGGTCTACTCTCTTTAGAGATGCTATTCAGTTTTCTAAGGCCTATGATGCTTGCTAGAAGACTGGCACCATATCTCAGAGGCATGAGATGCCCTTAAATAATATTTTGAAGATGGAGATATTTGATGTTTGAGGCATAGATTTCATGGGGCCATTCCCACTATTGTTCGGCCATCACTATATCCTGATAGTTGTTGATTATGTCTCTAAATAGGTGGAAGCGATAGCTCTTCCAAAAAATGATGCTAAGGTAGTAAGCAAGTTTCTAAGAAAGAACATATTCACTCGTTTTGGTACTCCAAGAGCCATCATTAGTGATAGAGGCACATATTTCCTTAACCAAGGCATAACGTGGCTATATCTTACCACTCGCAGACGAGTGGACAAGTTGAGGTGTCGAACCGAGAAGTTAAGTAGATATTGCAAAAGATAATGAACGCCACCCGAAAAGATTGGGCGATTAAGCTTGATAAAGCTTTGTGGGCGTACCGAATAACGTATAAGACCCCGATAGGCACATCCCCTTATCGGTTGGTGTACGGTAAGGCTTGTCATTTGCCAGTTGACCTCGATCACCAGGCATACTGGGCGTTAAAGAGGCTGAATCTTGACTCTGAGCTTGCCGGTAGAAAGAGATTGGAGCAACTGGAGGAATTGGACGAGTTCCGACTCTAAGCCTATGAGAATGCCAAGCTCTTAGCATGATCGACACATCATCAAGTGAAACTTTAAGCTGGGACAACAAGTATTACTCTTTAACTCTCATTTAAAATTATTTCCAGGGAAGCTGAGATCAAAATGGAGTAGACCACATGTGGTGGTAGTGATCACACCCCATGGAGCTGTGGAATTGAAAGATTTGACCTCCAACCAAACCTTTTTGGTGAACGATCAACGTGTCAAATACTACTACGGTGAGGATACGACTCAATTTAAAGAGTTCATTTAGTTGGCCAATGATGAACGAGCCATGGTGCGTCATACCGCGATGGTAAATCCGGTGCTGCACAGGAGGCAACCCGTGGTGAGGTAACACGTATTTTAGCTTTTCTTTATTTCATTTCATATTTATAGAAAGATCTCGTAGCAAATTGTGCAAAATTTTGCATAAATACAGGTCTGCGATGCCTACATGTCATGGACCTTGTGCATTTTTGTGCAAAAATTTCTGTCCTCATTTCTCGATGACCCATTAGGTATTTTTTATATTTTTTTGTCTAATTTACTCGTTTTAGTGTTTTGAAGCATATTTAGGTGTTCGGGAGATTTTATGGGGTTTGGAGTGAAAACAATAATTTTTTGGAGCTCCAGACAATGAGCATCCACGGCGGCACCGCGACAGGAATGCATCGCGGAGGCACACTTTTTGATATGCGTAAAACGAAAAAAATTACAAGTCCTTGTCCGCGTTCACTCTGCGACGCGGAGGGGATGCAGATATATGTAAATTTTTTGATGTCCCTCGCGTCCCCATCCCCCTTTAAATACCCCCAAGCTATTTTTTTGCCATTTTTACGCAATCCCTTGACCCCAAACCCTTCTATTTCAATTTTTCTGTCATTCTTTCTCCCTCTTTCACTTCAATTTCAAACTACTCCATATCGCACATCAATTTTGTCAAGATCATCCTTACATAGAGTGTTTTCTCTCCTTAAGGTATGTTCTTCCACTTCACTTTTACTTGGTATTACTACTTCAAGTGATGAAATCTTTCATGATTTTGGGTAGATTTGAAGTGGGTGGAGTTGGTTTATGTTAGTTCTTAGTTAATACTTGTTGGGAGTAACGAATTTTGGGCTAATTTGTTGAAGTGAGTGATTTTTGTGCTTAATTGTTGGAGGTGCAAACCCTAGGCCGAAATTGACAAGGAATTTGGGGAAAATTGGGGGATTTTATGATCTTGATCTTGTATTGTTCAATAATTGATGTTATTATTTTGGGATTTGCAAGATCTTAAGGGTAGGGTTGACTACACTGTTTCAGGGAGTTGCTTTGCTTGAAAATTTCTTTTATGCTTCTGAGGTTGAACACATGATGGTGGAATTTGGTGGTTAAAAGTGTCGGGGTGGTTTCAATGCCTTGAAACAAGGGGGTTTGTTGTTGAATAGTATGTTAAGTAGCCCGTATGACATTGGAAAGTCTGAGTACCTTCACCATATGGGCTTGAATCTAAGTGTGGGGTCGTGGGCATTGTTGCTTATGTATTGATTGTGAACTTGTATGTGTTTACAGGTTATCATGTCATCAAGTCCACGTCGATCCAGCCAATCCAGTAGGGCAGGGGTTTCAAACACAAGAAAAAGGGTTGGGACATGCCAAAAGTGCCCTGCGCTCTAGAAAGAAGGGGCCAACAGGTCCAGTTTGGCGCCACAGCTATTAATAAGGAAGGGAAGTGGTGGTATCAGTCCCATGATGAGACCAGTACTACCCGACGTCCCCATCGATGTTGACTCCTTTCGGGATGAATATCCCCAGATTTTGAATAGATGCTTTAAGTTATGGCTGGGTTTCTTGTTCCAGGAACCCCGACCCTGCAATCTCAGTTTGGTTTAGGAGTTTTATGCCAATATGAGCAAGGAGCCGCAGTCTCAGTCAGTCATCATCCAAGGAGTGGAGGTAAATATTTCTCCACTTGCTCTTAACAGGGTCCTCGGCACTCCCGAAGAGGTCTTGGCGGGCGTCGTCCAGGAGCTATACCTTCGCCCACCGGCCATCTGACACACACTTGCCGGGCTGAACTCTACAGCTAAGTGGATCCACTATGCTGAAATGGGCTATCATCTCTCCTTCTCTTTTGCCCTCATGATGAAGGAGGCGTGGGTCTGGGTCAAACTTGTGACTCACTCTTTCTTTCTGGTATAACACTTCACTAACATCATGAGGGATCAAGTGTGTCTCACTTATGCACTGATGACAGGGATGGCAGTGAACTTTGGCACCATTTTCAAGACTACTATGAGGAAGGCCAAATACACAAAAAGCATAGTTATGCCTTCGAAGGCCTTATTACTGAATTGTGTTTGTTGACAAGTGTGCCGACTAAAGAGGTCGACTATTGCCCTATCATTCAAGCCCCCCTATGTTGACACTAACATTAAGGGACCTGATGTGTTTATGGGCCTGGTGCTTACCATAGCTGAGAGATGCCACCGCGACGACCTGATTATAACTCCTATATATGGGCTTGAGATGTTGAGGCACCGGACTGGCGGCCGCCCATCTACACCAGAAGAGCTCCAGGATGTCGAGGTTCGCTACCCACATAATTCCCATGCTAAGGTGGTATTGGGCATTGGACTGAGGTTCATAAAGCCTGTGGAGGATGATGTACCCACAGATCCCGAGAGGCATATGTTGAGTCAGACTCAGAAGAGAAAGAGATTGAGGGCAAGACACCGGTCTATATTGGGGGTGAGCACATTCTACCACAGCTTGAGGATTGAGCACCCTGATTCCCACTTCATAGATTTCGTATGGTTAGCATTGAGGGCAGTGCTAAGTTTAAATGTGGGGATTGTTCTGTTGATTATGCTTCATTCATAATAGTTTGGCATGTATTAAGACTCTTTTAATTTCCTGGCTTTGTTGTTTTTATGTTTATGTTGGACATCTATTTTTATGTTTATGTTGGATATCTTATCTTTCATTTTGGGTCTGTGACAATTAACTAGAATTGTATGGATGCTTGAATGTTAAATCTCTAATGATGCAATGATGTAATGTAGTTGCTTGTAAGTTAAGTCTTGTGTGATGATGTTGCAAATAGTAGTAGTAGTCATAGTTGAGTGATGGGGGCCTATGATGGATAAATAATGACCGTTCTAAAGGTATTCATCGAATTGAGTCTTATTTAGAGTGTGATAGTTGTACAAACGAGCATCAGGCATGAGCATACAAACCTAGATTAGTAAGCAAATGCTTGATCCTTGTAAGTCACAAATGTTTATGTGCTTAATTATTGAATTCATGTGAATACCATAATGGTAAGAGTGCTAACCTTGTGATGAAAGTGTGCCAAGAGTGAGTGACCAATATTGTGAGTCTCTGTTCCGATAGGTTCTAGAACTCGCCTGGTATGTAGATTGGACTTGGTAGGAGTGGAGTTAGAGGAATGGATCTAGGCATTTCGTAGGTTGCATAATATTATAACATTTTTATATCCACCTAATGAAATTACCCTTAGTTAGCCCTTTTGAGTCTTAGCCTATTCTTTGGTTAGCCACATTTCAAGCC
The DNA here is from genome assembly GCA_000787875.1 of Solanum virginianum. NCBI lineage: Eukaryota > Viridiplantae > Streptophyta > Magnoliopsida > Solanales > Solanaceae > Solanum > Solanum virginianum. Next base: position 110,337 of record DF357612.1, read on the forward strand.
GATCCCTTGTCTTTAGTCATTTATTCGTGTTTGATCCTAATTTCCCAGCGCTTTAGCACGATGACTCAGAAGAGGGGGAACTTGAATAGATGCCCGAAGGCTGAGCAATATTAGAGTTTTATTTAGAAAAAAAAGTATATATTTCAGCCAACATGTATTGATTCGTGATGCCTCCATGTCGCGGATCAAGTGCGGATGCACATTGGTTTGGTACAAATTTTTTTTAGATACAGTGTATCTTCTCATTTGTCGTTTATTATTGTATTTTGATTATTGTGTAAATAAATTGTGGTACCTAAAGCTTTGTATAGTAAAGAGGTAACAAAAAGTGTTGAGTCAAGGAAGAGTGAAAGTGATGAAATGAAGGAAGTGGAGTTTAAGCTATGAGCGCTGGGGAATTTAGCCTTGTCAACCATATTCATAAAAGTATCCCACCAGCTCGCAGCCTAAATTACAACCAAATAAAGACCTATGTGATTCTCTAAGAAAAATCCCAGCTAGGTCTAAGTTTTACACTATGGGCAAGCCTATGGAATCTAGGAGCAACATGAGACATCTTTTCGGAGAGAGAGAGTTGTTTACGTACCCATTTTTAATCTTCTGTTTAACTTCTTCATGGTGTGTATGGGTAATTCTTCGTGGTGAGGGTACATGATCATCGAAGGTCAGAAACTAGACGAGCTGTTAAATATTCTGCATGAATCTGCATGGGTACAAGAGTGCTAGGCGCAAGTGGATTCTGCTAAGGATACTGAGAATTGTTCGCTATGGTTCAAAGAGTTCAGTCACATGATGTTCGTTCTATATATTATTGTAAGGAGTCTCATGCATATATCTTGATTTGTCCGAGGACGGACAAAGCTCGAAGTGTGGGATGGTGATCTTAGGCGTATTTATACGCCTAATTAGCCAAAAAATAACCATAAATAGAGATGAATTAGAGGGTAAATCCATAGAGTCTAGATGTTTTAGTTTAGTTTTCTCTTATTTTGCTAACACAGGGCCAAATGCGCCGTTTGGTTGTGTTTTTGCAGGATTATACTTTAACTGTGAAAATTCGGAGTTACACCCAAATTTGAAGGAAGAACATAACTTGGGACTTAGAAGATAAAAATCAGTGGAAGCAACAAAAAACTAAAGTCTGCGTCGCAGACTTGGGATGAAGTTGTGAAAGCTGAAAAATGAAAAAAAGGCGCGAAGTAGAAAAATGGGCCAAGTTCGCGTCATAGATTTGTGCAAAAGTTATGCAAAAATTGTCCAGTCAGCAAAATAAGTGACAACCTAGTGGACACAAGGGGTCCGCATTGCGGACCTAAGGACACGAAGCGAAAAAATTGAGCTACGAAATTTTTAATTATATTCTATCATAGACTTTAGGTTTTCATATTGGTTTTTATGCTAGAACTAAGAGAGAGACGACAGAGAACCTTTTTTTTAAGGTTATATTGGTTAGTTTAATCTTGATTCCTTGGTTTTGAATATTTTCTAGATCATTCATGGTGTACGTAATGACTATGAGTGGCTAAATCTCCATATTCTGGGGTTGTAGCCATAGACGATGTTTAGTTCTTAATTTTTGAATTCTATGAATGGGTTCTTTTGATTATTTCTGTATTGCTTTTATAAATACTTCATAGCCTGATCAACTAGAAATTAAATTAGTTGTTCACTCTGAGAGATGTTAGAGTGAATAGAATGCAAATAGTAGAGGGAGCTTGTTCGACTAGAAAACAAGATTGATTCGTGTAAGGGAAACCCCGTGACAACTATCCTTATACCTAGCTCGGTTCATTATACGGGAAGATAACATTAATGCATTTTTCTTGGTCTGTCTATCCCTGCTCAACGATGTAGTTAGACAATGACAGAGGCGTACAACCCTGTTCAAGTAATTTAAACCCCGTGAATCAGTAATCAGGAACCCAGAAATAGAAAAATATTATTAAGACTAAATGGAGTTGTTAAGGTTACAATCCTGGAATTGCTCTTTAATTGATATCTTGACGATAAAAGCCAAGCTAGTCTAGAAGTAATTTAGTCATTTAATTTATTTACGCACATCTCTACATCTCTTTACTAAAAGCACTTCAAACGTGATGACTGAGATTGATTGCTGATTTCATTTGAATCCCTTGGATTCGACAACCCGGCTCCTTAATCAGGGCCACTATATTACTTGTGAGATCACGTACACTTGCGTGTGCTAGGGAACAACAATATACAAGGCATAATAAGCATTGCACATTAAAGTTAATAAATAGTGAAATAGGTCTTAATAGTAAATAAGATAATCAATTCAGAGACAACATAGACTCCTTTACATCGCATATAGTCCAACAATGCCTCTACATAGACTACAGGCGGGGGTTAAGACATGTCCCTAGCTTACGCTCAATGAAAAGTAAACGTCTCAACATGAAAGTAAGTAAAAATAAGATCATAGACTCATGGGCAAACCCCTGAAGTGATAAGAGCTTACCAATCAAGTGATATGCTATCAATCCAACTAGCCACAGGGAGAGTAAGGTGCATCCAATCCTATATTTTTAACAATATAGGTAAAATATGCATTAATTCGTTGGAATGTACTAAATATGTGAACAATCCATGATACATAAATATATAAGTTCATATAACATGATTAGATTAATGCACGAGCCATGGGATGCAAGACCACAATAGCGTGAGCATGAAGTAAAATCTTGAAGTAAAACATGATCATGAGTTATGTAGTAAAATCATCAAATCCCAATAAGCAATAAAGTAACATAGACATTTTTGGGAGATTACTATAACGATAATAAGACCATGCGAGTTCTAACATAAAATCTGATGTAATTCTTACATAGAGAAAGATGGAGGCTACTTGTTAAGGTAGATTTCGTCATGATACATTCATTCATTTAATAGTCGAGGACTAAATGTAGATCCATTAGCTAGCTTAAAAAGACAACCTATAGTGAAAACATAGTCTTAGACAAGAGATTGCTACTAAAATTTTCTCGGGTGGATAACTTTAATGTCCACCAGATCGAACCCCTCTCAAGCTTTCTCGATGCTATGTCAAATCCCATGAAATAGTGTATCATAATATCATAGTTAATCGTAAATCAATCATACCTTTGAGTCATGGAAAACCATCATTTATAAAAATAGCTCGTAAAATCATAGGTGATTCATCGATTTGAGAATTATCCTTTCACATATGAATCTATGATTAGGTGAGAATTTTCCTAAAACCAAAGACTCATTCATACATTCATTATTCATTCGTCATTCATTTATAGAAGGAATTTCATAAAATATAAATGAATAACTCCCATAAACTTTGAAAGAAGTTACGTTTTTGTCATTCATGATCATTATTCATTAAAGAATAGGATAAATCATGTGTGTTCAATGCCAAAATAACTTCAAAAAATGAAATTCATGATGATCATGCATATTTATGAAAAATTACATTAATTTGAATCATAAACATAAGAACTCACAATGGACATTCATGAGCCCTAGTAACCTTGTAGAGAAATCACTTTGAAAACCATCAAAATCATGCAATTCGTTATAATTCATGTGTAATTAGGTAGATAACCATAATAGACATAATTTGTATAATTAAAAGAGAATTAGGTAAAACCCATAAAGTTCATACTTAAAATCAATTGAAAAATAGAAGATCTTTTGGGCTCCATTGGTAGAAGTACTCTATGAATGAAAACTCACTTACCTTGATGTAGAAATTATATAATTTAGGAGGAATTGACCTTGAAACTGAAAGGAATTTCTTGAATCTTCAATGAAAATTAACTTGGAGAATAAGAGAACCTTGAAAGCATTTTAAGAGAGATGATCTGTAAATTGGAAATTGGATTAGTATGAATGAGTTTAGATAGGTTAGGATAGTTAATAAACTTGCATTCAGGCTAAAAAAATCATCCAAATACATTGAACCTTGTATAGAAAAATGACCCATATACCCTTCATTAAACTAGGAAAGAATCACCCCCTGTGAACTCCTGGACGAGATCCACCACGACCCATTTTAGGCGCCACGACCAATGGTGGGGGTCGTGGTGGGGAGGTTGTTTTAAGGCTGGGAGCAGGTGTCCTCCATGAGTCCCACCATGGCCCATGGTGGATCTCTTGGTTTGCACCCTGTGTGAAATTTTAAATTTTTTTTTTGCCTTGGTTTCCAATCGTCCAACATACAGGCCTTAAACTGTAATGGTTAGATTAAATTAAACAATAATGTTAAATTAATTTTAAACCCACAATTACATTGTGTGTTGTAGAATTAGACTCTTTTTCATTTTCAAGGTTTCAAACTAACTTTTCACATTATAGAACGAAATAAACAATTTTACAATAAAGGCACTTCAAATGAAAGATTGTCGACAAATTCAAAGAATGAACCAAATTCACGCTTGACACTACTTTTGTTCAGAAACAAATACAGAAGAAAAGGGAAAGAAGAAATCATGCTAAGTGCGTACAAGATGAGACAAAAACCTTTGTATGTTAGGGATTTTAGCTCAGCTTTGACGAAAGGTCAATTGCCCTCGCAAAAAATGGCACAAGGAAGGAAAAATATCGTTGTTGAGCAACAACGATACAGACGTTTTCTATATCTTCCTAACTCTTTAAGATAAAATTATCATTCTTTTCTATTTGTAGTCAATAATTTTTTTCCTTCTTTCTACGTGGGATAGCGCCCTTTCATTTCTACTTCATTAATTTATTCAAACTCAAAAATCATGGGAGAGTACTCCATTCACATTTTATTAAAAAATCATAGTGATATTTACATACTGTCTTCTTCTATCTTTACTATACTAAAAATAGATATTTAATAATATTGTTTGCACTTTATGAAATTAATAAATAATTATATATTTATTTTTAATTTATTCTTATCATTAATTATTATTATTTTTTAATAATATTTTTTAAAATGTTATATTTAATATATTTAATATACTGTTTCCTATTTTGTGTCCCAAGTCAATAATGAATAACTACGTTGGACGGAATAACAGGTGCACATTTTCAGATCTCGTATAAATCTCACACAATTTATTGCACCACCATGCATATTTTAGTTTATTTATACTAAAAAAATGAAAAGAAAAAATTCCAGTAAGGAGCCAACAGTTGTTACCGAAGCTAACCTGTAATAAAAGGAGGTGTGATAAAGGTTCCCCGAAGCTAAGGGTCGGACATTTTGTCCCATTTCTCTCTCCTCTTCAGTATTCTGTGAGCTAGTTTTCGCTGGAGAAAAATTCTCATCTCAATGTGCTTTAATAATTGAATTTATGTACGAGGAAATTGGACAATTAATTAATCTCTATTAGATTTATTTGTGTTCCGATTTGGGATTTTGACTGATTCATTGAACCCACAACAAGGAGATCTTTTTTGGGGGGAGCTACAGGAAATCTATCACTTGATTTGGTAACAAATGCTGTAATTGGTAAATCACCTTCATTTCGTTTTTGATTGTGGTAACTTGTCTGAAACTGTGTTTCTGGGTGCAGCTCACTGAAATCGCGAATCATTTGTGCTGTCTTTGATTAATGGCGCAGAGTAATTGGGAAGCAGATAAGATGTATGTAGCAAATTCATTCTTCTTCTTTTTGTTTTGTACTTGTTAAGCAAAATCATGCTTTTTTAGTTCCTAAAAAGGGATTATGACAAGATTGTAAGATTTAAGGGTCTTGTCCAAGGCTCCATAAAACGGAAGAGAAGGAACAATAATTTCGGCTCCTTCCGTTCACATCTTTTTGCAGTCAACAGAGATTCCATTCATACCTTTCTTTGTCACTTGATAAGTTTCTGGTGTTCGATTTTTTTTTTCCACAAAGAAGCAGCCATGAATAATGTTGTTTCAAATAGAAGTTCAACCCCTACCAGCCTTGAGGGGAAATTTATGGGTATTTTGTTTGTTGGATTTTGGGATTTGGGTCACTTGTTTCTTGGAACAGTTTATTGAGCATAGGAGATTACTACTATGCATTATTTCCGGATTATCATCCTTCAAGGGTACTCACCCTTGTGTATCAGCCATTTGCACTTGGAACAATGGCACTTCTTGCATAGAATGTGGCAAAAGTTGATACAAGAAAGCGTAACTTAGCTGGATATATTATTTTTATCTCAAGTACAGTCGCACTCATAGTGTTGGATATGGCAACTTCCTGTAAGGGTGGAATAGGAAATTACAATGGTATATGTCTCATAGTAGGCTGTTTTGGAGTTGCAGATGTTCATGTTCAAGGTGGAATGGTTGGAGATTTAGCTTTCATGAGCCCTGACTTTATGCAATCATTTTTTGCTGGTCGCGCTGTATCCGGTGCACTTACCTCTGGTTTAAGGTTAATAACGAAGGCAGCTTTTGAACACAGTAATAACGGCCACTGCAAAGGAGTTATGTTGTTCCTTGCCATCTCTTCATTCTTTGAATTCCTATGCATCCTTCTATATGCATTCATATTCCCTAAGCTACCAGTTGTGAAGCACTACTGCTCAAAGGCAGCTGCAGAAGGATCAACAACTGTTGCAACAGACTTAGCTGCTGCAGGCATCGGAACGCAACCGATGGAAAAAGCTGATAGTGAGGCCAAACAATTGGTCCGTTTGAGCACCAAACAATTATTGTTACAGAACATTGATTATGAATTGGACTTGTACTTGATTTATGTCATCACCTTATCCATTTTCCCCAGATTCTTGTAGGAAAACACTAGTACCCATCAATTGGGATCATGGTACCCTCTAGTTCTAATAGCAATGTACAATGTTTGGGATCTGATAGGAATATGCATTCCACTGATTAAGATAGTCGAGCTCAAATCACGAAAGGGCCTCATGATCGCGATCCTCTCTCGTTTCTTGATGATCCCTTGCTTCTACTTCACTGCAAAATATGGTGATCAAGGCTGGATGTTATTTCTCGTGTCCTTCTTGGGACTCACAAATGGTTACCTCACTGTTTGTGTCATGACAGCTGCACCTCAAGGATACAAGGGTCTTGAGCAAAATGCACTGGGTAACTTGCTAGTGTTATTCCTACTAGCTGGGATATTTTCTGGTGTTGTTTTAGGTTGGTTGTGGATTATTGGCAATGGAAAATTCTGAGTACTCAAGATTGGTATGTGTGACAGGACCTAAGTTGCTCAGACTCGGGTGCGGGTGTCTAACACGGGTGTAATTCTAGAGGTTGGATCCTCTATGACCAAAATTTTAAGATTCGGCGATACGGATCCAAGTATGGATACAAGTACGGGGATTCGGCTAAAAATAATTCAAATATTAAAAATAGAGTTATAAAACCTAAATTATGAGGATACTATGTGAAAAACTTGAGGAAAAAAATTTGATCAAGAGGAGAATCATGAATGAAGATAAAAGTAAAGGCGGTGACAATAGAAATTCATATATACAAGGTATTTAATTACTTCAAATGAACCTTAGTGTTAGTTTTGATTACATAAATCATTGAATCTATCCAGAATTTCTCCCTCAAATTTGGTCAAAGTACCCAAAACCAGTTGACCAGATCGGGTATGGATCCCTCACATACACCCATGTCGACAACGAAAATGAAGAGTCCGAGCAACTTAGGACAGGACAATAGCTAGCGCTGCATTTTAGTTGGGGATGAACATATATACTTCTGGTTTCGAATCTGCATTTTGTGTGAATGTTTGGCTTTTCTTTCTTCATATCAACTTTCAGCTTCTAGGAAATTAGTGCAGCATAGAGAATGATATAGAGATTTCCAGGATGTAACAGAGATTGTGAAGTTCAATTTACACAGAAAGAGGAAAAAGAAAAAAATTTCGGGTTGGGGACAGGAAAGGAAGATTATTCTGAGGATCAAATTATATAATCCTCTTTTTCAATGCCCATTAATTTTTTTTAAAAAAATACATTTTTAGAAACTTCATCAAAAGATCACAATTTGTTTACACAAAATAATTTACTACTTTTTTGACAAGTCAAAGGATAAATTATTTTGATTTACCAAATTTACAGAGGGGATATTATTTATTTTTTAATTTGTAATAATATTATGGATTTTTGCACTTACTTTTTGTTGTCTTGTTAATTTTTCTAGGCTGGATGTTTACATTCATGACTATCTGCTGAAACGGAAGCTGCATAATTCTGCAAAAGCTTTCATGACAGAAGGAAAGGTGGCTACTGATCCTGTAGGTAATGATGTTAGATGATGCTCTACAATTTGAATTTCTTTTTGTTCCAAGGGTTTGCAATTATATTATATTCTCTCCAGCTGTTTGGCTAGTCAATGTGCAGAGTGGTTCATGTTCTACCAATAGATTTTCTTGTCCACCATTAACCATTTTCCATAACTTTCAACATGTTTATTCTTCTTTCTTGATTGGAACGTATGTTTTGATCTTCTGATTCCTACTTTTATAGCTATTGATGCACCTGGAGGATTTCTTTTTGAATGGTGGTCTGTTTTTTGGGACATTTTCATTGCAAGAACAAATGAAAAACATTCCGAGGCAGCAGCAGCGTACATAGAGGTTTGTTGAGCTTAAGCAATGACTCTTGACATAAATTACTTAAAACTTAAAAGAAGCATTACACATTTCATCCCAATTTTGAAACACTTACTTCTATTTTAGACTCAACAAATGAAAGTAAGAGAGCATCAGCATCAACAACAGTTACAAATGCAGCAGTTGCAACTGATGCAACAAAGAAATGCACAGTTACAGCGAAGGGATCCAAATCATTCCCCTCTTGGTGGTCCTATAAATGCTATCAACTCTGAAGGTATGATGGGGCAGCCATCTGCCAGTGTATTGGCAATGAAAATGTACGAGGAAAGAATGAAGCACCCTCAGTCCATGGACTCAGAGACATCTTCAGCACTTATTGATCCCAATAGGATGGCACTTCTCAAGTCAGCAACTAATCAAGGGTATGATAGGTGCAACTGTTACATATGTTATTGCCTTATTTCACACAACACCTAAGTATTGTTGCATGCTTTTGAATCATTTGTATCTCTATTTCTTCTCTGTTGATTCAGCCAGTTAGTACAAGGAAATTCAGGGAACATGTTGCAGCAGATACAAGGGCGGCCTCAGCTAGCAACTGTAACTACATGAGCTCTTAGTTGTAGATACTAGACAGGATATCTCTTCTTTGTTCAATACTCAGTGTTTCGTCTCCTTTTAACAAACTAAGGGCCATGCTTGTTTTAACAATGTAGGATATTAAAGGTGAAGTGAACTTGGGTGACACTCAGAAGTCTTTGCCCATGGATCCTTCATCAATTTATGGGCAAGCAATTCTTCATTCAAAGGCTGGACTTGGTGCAGGTATTACTATAAAAGAGTTATTTTCAGCATAAAAACTAGATACATGTTTTGATTGGCATCTCTTTGTCCACCTATTACTAATAATCAGTGTTGTGGATGGCGAAAGACAACAAAAGGCGATAAGGGTCTGCCTCGCCACAAGGCGATGCGAGCGGCGAGGCGCTCGCCTTCTTGAAGTACAACCTCAATTAATACCAAAAAATTAAAATACTTAATTGCATATATAAATAATCAAAATCTCAATTTCAATAACATGTTAGCAAATATTTCAATTCAAAAAATGAAAATAGATAGTATATACCAAAAGTCTAGAACTCGAATGAGAAAAAGACAAAGCCAAAGTCAATAGTGATGAAAAAACAAAGCTAGAAGTAACCCTAAAGTCTGAAGAAAGAAATGCATCTTGGTTGGACTTTGGAGTCTCCAGAAAAATTTGTTTGGTTGCTAGAGAAGTCTAGTCATGTCATTTGGTTGGAATTGTAGTTTGATTCTAAGAGTGCAATTGTGCAAATTTGGAAAGAAAACCCTAAAATTACCTTTTAATTTTAAAACACCCTAAATTAATCGCTTTCTTTTCAAAGAAAATACAAAAGGCGACGCCTTTGTCGCTATGGCGTTGCCTTTTGAAGATCGCCTCGCCCTAAAGCTAAAGGCAATGAAGGGTCGCCTCGCCTCTCGCCATTGGCGACAAGTCGATCACCTTTCACAACACTACCGAAGAGCAATCAAACAATAATTTATCGAGTTTTTCTCAGCTCAGATCGCCTTTTACAACACTGCTAATAATTTCGAATGGAAAATATATCCTTTTATATGGAAAGCACTCTTAGATGTGATTTCACCAACTTATCATTGTTTATCTTTGATACATACAATGAATGGGGTTTTATCAAAACTTGCTCATCTTCCCTTCAGACACTTAATCATGTGGAGTTTTGTGGAATTCTACCATTTTCCTCCAAATCTGAATTCTTTGAATTATTGAATGGCATCATGGATAATTTCATGTTTTGCTGTTTGAAGTGCACGACGAATTATGAAATATTGCTAGACTGTATACTAAAAGCTTCTTCTTAAGGTTTCTACTTCCCCCAAAGATACTGTCAATGCACTTGGAATCCAATCCTTTTTATTTTATATTTATGACGTTTCACTTTTGGTGATTGTATGTATGTCTTAACCAGCAATATTATTATAGTTTATGGGTGAAAAACATTGTAACTGACATTCTTTATGTGAGCATAAAATGAATTGTCTCTCTGCCTTTTCTGTTTATTGGCTTGTTTTAGGATTTCTATTTCCCAGCTCAACTTGCTCCCCTTTTTCTATTGTTCCATTTTTCTCTTTCGGATGAGTCTGTGTAAGTTTTTTTCTGAGTACGTGTATATCAATTATATTGTAGGTGATCTTACTTGTGCAATTCAGTCCTTACAGCTTCTCCTTGTTCTTTAGGGTTGAACCAAGGTGTCACTGGACTACCATTGAAGGGTTGGCCTTTAACAGTAAGTTACCTATTGGTTTTGGTCATCACTGCTTTTAATATACAGAAATTTTGATGTGCATAATCAGTTGCTTTGCTCATAATATGTACAGGGAATTGACCAGGTAAGGCCCAGCTTGGGTTTGCAAGTACAGAAGCCCAACTTACAAACCCAAAATCAATTTCTTTTGGCATCACAACAACAACAGGTACTAGCTCAAGCTCAAACCCAAGGTAACCTTGGAAACTCACCTAATTATGGGTTTGGTGGATTACCTAGAGGGAACTTTAATGCCAAAGATGGTCAGCCCCCAAGAAATGATGGATCCATTTGCTCTCCAGTACAGTCAAATTCCCCAAAGGTTAACTCGATTCTCCTAGACTCAAGAACAAATTTTGCTTTTGGGCGTTAACTATACTATTGTTTGTCTGTTACACTGCATAACTATTCTGAGCCTTAGGCATTTTATCTATAAATGATAATGTCAGAGAAATAATGTCAGTTCTCTGGAAGGATCTCTGTTATTTTCTTCCAATCCATAGAACGTTTAAAGTTTAAAGTGCTTATACTATATACCTGTCTTAAACAGATGAAAATATCCCAAATGCAGCACTCTTCACCTCAACACCAAGACCAGTTGCAACAGCAGCAACAACTGCAACAGGTTAGCTTAAGGAAAGTGTAAAAAAATGATTTTTTATCGGATTTTGACATCATCAAACTCATGCCCCATCTACTATTGTTACCAATTGATATCTCTTCCTGTTTTACCTTCCTTATTTTGCTGCAGTTGGAAATTTCAGTTTTTTTCCTCTTTCTTTTTGATGTTTTGGTTTCCTGAAAAATAAATTATCTAATCAGTCCAACTGTCCTAGCAAATTGAAGAGTGGTTCATCCATCTTCTTTCTTTTTCCCAGACCAACAGAAAAAGGAAGCAACATTCATCTTCTGGACATGCTAATAGTACTGGCACTGGTAACACAGTTGGCCCTTCACCAAGTTCACCAGCATCAACGCATACCCCAGGTGATGGGATGACTAGTATGTCAAAAGGCTTGATGATGTATGGAGGAGAGGGAACTGGTGGCATTGCATCCTCTACAAATCAGCTGGTAATTCTTTCAGACTTTATTGCAAATGTTCTGTTTGCATTATTTTTTTGGAAAAATTGCAACAATATACACTTTAAGAGCATAAATTACGAACTATGTCAATCCTCAAAAATATTTACAGATTTAAGTTTTTTATTTACATCTATGTCATCTCATGCTATTATTATTTAAAAAAGAAAATGCATAGTTAATGCTCCAATTAATGTTTTCCGGGTTAATTACATTAATATACTCCAATTAATGCTTGGAGTCTGCCTCTCTCCTCATTGATTTTTTTGGGATTAGCTAATAATCCCATATATTATTTTTTTGTTCAGCCGATTTTTGTCCCAATTAATGATTTGTTGATAACACAATAAAATAACAAGCCACAAAAGTAAACAAATACACTTAATTTTAAATAATATTAACAAAATATTCTTGATAATACGAATACTAACAAAATTAGACTTAAATAATACGAATACTAACAAAATCACATGAATTAATACCACAATAACACTTCCTAACTAAAACTCAACATATAAATACCAAATATTAACAAATAAATACACCAACTATCAAACTTTTAAATCAACATTTCACCAGACAACCATTAACTATTTCTTGGTTTTACGAATACCAAATGCAATCAACAAACTTACCATCAATTTTTTTTTTAACAATTATGAATAATATTAACACCAACAAAAATAACTTAATATGAGGTAAGACCAAATTAACATCAAATAATACTCAATCAAATAAATCATATCAAACAAACTAAGAAATTATCAATCACATACCAAAAAAATACCAACCAAATATATCACACGCAGATAAACCCAAAAAAAAAAAAATACAAACCAAATACCAAAATATTAACAACCAAACAAATGATACCAACCAAACAACTTAAATAAATAACCAACCAAATAAAGCACATCAAACAAACCACTAAAAAAATAACCAACTATACCATTGTCAATTCACCAAAAAAAAAAACACTAACTATTTTCGTCCGGTACAAATAAAACTCAAAAAAATTATTTATTGTCGATACATTTACTACTTTCTTGGTACTTTAATTTTTATTAATTCTTTGTTCCCCAGAATAATTAATGATCCATATGTCATCAATAATAAAAAAGAACCCAGATAATACGGTTACTTGAAAAAACAATTTGCACCATATACTTTTTTCAAGCACAAAAATCCATAGTCAAAATCAAACTAAATCAAGTTTTAACAAAAGAGCATTATGTTTTATTTTTCAGCATATAATTTGTTTGTCTTTTTTAATTATACTTAATACAACACATTTAAGGTAAAATTCAATCTCTTACCTCAATAATTACCAACAATTAATTAATGAAAGAGGAAAAATCAATTAATTAACATCATTTTTTTCTACGTTCCGTTATTTTCATTTCTTTTCCTTTTTCTTTTTTGAAAAAAGAAAAAACATCCCTATACACCTTAAGCAAAAAAAAAAAAAAGGAACAAAAGGTCTTAAAGTGTCTTAATATATTGACACATTCATATAATTTAATGTCTTAAAGTGTATAGGGATTTTTTTTTTCAAAAAAAAAAAAAGGAAAAAAATGAGAATAACGGAACACAGAAAAAAATGGTGTTAATTAATTGGCTTTTCCTCTTTCATTAAGTAATTATTTGTAATTATTGAGGTAAGAGATTGGATTTTACCTTAAATGTGTTATATTAAGTATAATTAACAAAGACAAACAAATTATATGCTTAAAAATAAAACACAACGCGCTCTTGTTAAAACTTGATTTGGTTTGATTTTGACTATAGATTTCTGTACTTGAAAAAAGTACATGGTGCAAATTTTTCTTTCAAGTAACCGTACTACCTGGATTTTTTTTTATTATTGATGAAAATATGGAGCATTAATTATTCTGGAGAACAAAGGCAATAATAAATAATTTTTTTGAGTTTTATTTGTACTGGACGAAAATAGTTAGTGTTTTTTTTTGTGTTGAATTGACGATGGTATAGTTGGTTATTTTTTTTTAGTGGTTTGTTTGGTGTGATTTATTTAGTTGGTTATTTATTTTAAGTTGTTTGGTTGGTAATTTTTTGGTATTTGATTTGTATTTTTTTTTTGTTATCTGCGTGTGATATATTTGGTTGGTATTTGATTGATATTTTCTTGTGGTAATATTTTTTTATTATTGATGAAAATATGGATCATTAATTATTCTGGGAAACAAAGGATTAATAAAAATTTAAACCAAGTATCAAGATAGAAGTAAATGTATCAACAATAAATAATTTTTTTGAGTTTTATTTGTACCGGACGAAAATAGTTAGTGTTTTTGTTTTTGGTGAATTGACGATGGTATAGTTGGTTATTTTTTTTAGTGGTTTGTTTGGTGTAATTTATTGTTTGGTTATTTATTTAAGTTGTTTGGTTGGGATCATTTGTTTGGTTGGTAATTTTTTGGTATTTGGTTTGTATCTTTTTCTTTCTTTTTTGTTTATCTGCATGTGATATATTTGGTTGGTATTTTTTTGGTATTTGATTGATATTTTCTTGGTTTGTTTGATGTGATTTATTTGGTTGGGTATTATTTGATGTTAATTTGGTCTTACCTCGTATTTAGTTATTTTTGTTGGTGTTAATATTATTCATAATTGTTAAAACAAAAATGATGGTAAGTTTGTTGATTGTATTTGGTATTTGTAAAAACCAGACAATAGTTAATAACTGTTTGGTGAAATGTTGATTTCAAAGTTTGATAATTGGTGTATCTATTTGTTAATATTTGGTATTTATATGTTGAGTTTTAGTTAGCAAGTGTTATTCTGGTATTAATTCGTGTTATTTTGTTAGCATTCGTATTGTTTAAATATAATTTTGTTAGTATTCGTATTATCAATAATATTTTGTTAATGTTATTTAATATTAGGTGTATATTTTTTCTTTTGTGGATTGTTATTTTATTCTGTTATCAACAAATCATTAATTGGGACAAAATCGGCTCAACAAAAAAATAATACATGGGATTATTAGCTAATCCCAAAAAATCAATGAGGAGAGAGGCAGACTCCATTGGAGTATATTAATGTAACCATGAGATCGCATTTTCATGCAGAAAACATTAATGGGAGCATTAACTATGCATTTTCTTTTTTAAATAATAATAGCATGAGATGACATAAATGTAAATAAAAAACTTAAATCTGTAAATATTTTTGAGGATTGATATAGTTCATAGTTTATGCTCTTAAAGTGTATATTGTTGCAATTTTTTCTTTTTTTTTTTTGTGTGTGTGTTTTCCCCATATATGAGAGAAACAAAGCTCATTAATTAAGCATATCCCTTAATTAAAACCTTTTGTTCCTTTTTTTTTTTTTGGGCTTCCCCCATGCATGTATATTTTTGTTAAAAAAGTATTGACTTTTGATTGTAAATAAAGTTTATTGACACATTCATGTAATTTTTAATGGCTTAAAGTGTATAGAGATGTTTTTCCCCCCCTTTTTTTTTTTCTAGATATCCCACTTTCATATTTGTTAATGAAGTATTTGGTTTCCATATAGATTCACAGATCTTTTATGATTGAGAAGTTTAATATGCTAATTACGCCATGACCTTGAAAATGTTCTTTACTTCTTCCATCCAATTTTACTTGTCGACTATGCTTTGGAATATCCAACAATAATTGTTCAGTTCATAAAACCAATGAATAATTTACCATTTTGTGTCTAATTTAACCTTGTTACCAAATAGTACTCCCTCTGCCCTATTTTATGTGACACCCTTTTCTTTTGAGTCCGTCCAAAAAAGAATGTCACCTTACTATAATTAGAAACAAGTTAACTTTAAAATCCCCTTTTACCTTTAATGAAATGAATCTCATCCAAACAAATATCTAAGGATTGTTTTACACAAAAGTTTCAAAAGTTTTTCCTTTTTTCTGAAACACTGTGTCAAGTCAAAGGGCACCACATAAAATGGGAGGGAGGTGGTACTATTCATTTTTCAATGTTTAGATGACTTATATTTAATAAGAGCGATTTGGTAAAATTACCTCGATCATTTACTGCTTCTTAATCCCTGTGCCAAGTCAATAGCGGACAACTATTGTTGGACAGAGGGGATACCATCTTAAATCGTATTCTGCTCAACATTACTTCAGTTGTACAGGATGACTTGGAGCCTTTTGGAGACATTGATAATGTGGAATCATTTCTGTCAAATGACGGGGGAGATGGAAATATCTATGGAACATTGAAGCAAACTCTTACTGAGCACAAACCTGAATCTTCAAAAGGTAGTAATCTCACAATTGGACTTATAAAAGCTCTATTGTCTTTCTTATTGGTTGCAAATTTATTAACTTAAACTATTCATCTCAGGTTTCTCCTTCGGTGAAGTTGGTTGTATACGCACAAGAAATAAAGTGACTTGCTGTCATTTTTCATCAGATGGGAAGTTACTTGCTAGTGCTGGACATGACAAGAAGGTAGGCTGCTCCAGAGTTAATGTCTTTAGCATAAATAATTGATTTCTGATTTATTTCATTCTATGATATGTGATTGTAGGTTCTATTCTCTTTTTTACTTCATTAATCATTATTTATCTTTGTCCTTCTAAGAAATTGTAAATCATGAAACACTTCCTATGTATGCATCAGGCTGTTCTTTGGAATATGGATACTCTGCAAACAGAGACCACCCCTGAGGAACATCAATATTTGATAACAGATATCCGCTTCCGACCTAATTCTTCTCAACTTGCAACTGCTTCATTTGACAAGTCAGTGAGATTATGGGACGCAACCAATGTAATTATTTTTATATTCTCTGTTGGAACTTCAGATCTTTTCAATGTTTGGTCTTTTTCTCTTTTAATAACTACGAGATGTAGTTGTAAGGCCTTAGCTATAGTTGGATAGGACTTGATTCCATCATACTATATTTGCATGTTTTCAATTAATCAATTATTAAACGAATTCATACTAAGCAATTCTTTGCTGAACTTTTATTTGCAGCCTAGTTATTGTTTGCATGCTTACACGGGGCATACTTCTCATGTTATGTCGTTGGATTTTCATCCTAAAAAGAATGACCTATTCTGCTTTTGCGATAGCAACAATGAAATTCGCTACTGGAGTATTAGTCCATTTTCATGTACTCGGGCATCCAAGGTTTGCTTTTTTAATGTTGATTTCTGTTGTTTATAAACCTACTTTGCAGTAGTAAATTCCTATTGAGCTGGCTTCGACTTCATATCTCTCTGTTTGTAGCAAGGAGGCAGTGCACAAGTGAGGTTTCAGCCAATGACTGGGCGTCTGTTGGCTGCCGCTTCAGATAAGGTGGTTTCTGTCTTTGATGTCGAGAACGACAGGCAAATTCATTCTTTCCAGGTTTGTTTTCATGCTAGATGACTTTGAGTTTATTGAATATAATTTGGGTGTCCTATGCTTCTTTTTACTTTTCAGATAAATATGGGTGTTTATGTATAGGGGCATCCTGGAGTAGTGAACTACCTGTGTTGGGATCACAATGGTGAGTTACTGGCATCAGTAAGTGAGGAGTCTGTCAAAGTTTGGTCATTGAGCACCGGTGACTGCATTCATGAGCTTAGTGCTACCCGGAATCAATTCCACTCTTGTGTTTTTCATCCTAGTTATTCAACTCTATTGGTGATTGGAGGAATGAAGGTAAATTGCGATTCTCCTTTACTTGAGTTTGATTGACTACTTCATGTTCATCCACTTATTATTTTGACCCCTTGACGGCCATTACAGTAGTCTCACATCCACTGATACTTTGTGAACTTATGTTGCAGTCTCTGGAGCTGTGGGACATGGTTGAAAACAAAAGCATGATAGTTCCAGCACATGAGAACATTATCGCTGCCCTAGCACAGTCACCGGCGACTGGAATGGTTGGCTCTGCAAGTCATGACAGTTCAGTCAAGTTATGGAAATAGAGGAGGATTTAATGTCAAGATTTCTCCATAAGAGCGGTTTGCATTTGCTTTTTCCCTTATAACCAAAAAAGAAAAAATCTAGGCATATCTATAGCATGTTGTTTTTTATAAAGAATTTCCATATCTGTGCTTGATATAGTTAATATTAGAGTGTGGTTTCCGTTGAGAAGCGGTGTTTGGTAGTGTTAGGAGACGATGAGGGATGTGCAAATTTTAATGGTAAACTGTATCATGATTGGATAAAATCGATCATGATGCATTTTAATGTCTCAATGCAAAAGCTTTGTGTTTGCAGTAGGGCGTACAGTGAACAGTAAAATCTAAGCTTGCCTTCTGGTGAACATAATTTTATAACCTTCTTTCTATGTACTTTTTATGTTTCTTTAAGCTTAAAGCTGAGAATTGAAATAGCAAAACCAGATTCTAAATAAGAGTGTTCCAACACTCTGTTGCTTGCCTTTCTGTATGTTCTTTCTAAATGACCTTCAGAGACATAATAATCATCGTATATCTATTTATCTATACTATATTAAAAGTATTTTTTGCCCTTCGTTAAAAAACTCTGCTTTAGACAAAATTGTCTTTTTCTTCTTTTTTTAAAATTATTATCTAATTTAATTTAGTGTAATTAATTTCCTGCCGTAGTTAGGTTGTTTAGGTTTTATTTGTTTAGTTTAAGTTTCTTTGTTTTAGGTTCCGTGTAGGCTGTTTAGGATTTTTTTGTTTTATGTTTAAAATTAAAATTGTATCTATTAAAATTCGAATAGAATAACTATAAAAGTAGGAGCAAAAGCTAGAACTCCTTTTTAATATCACCATATCGGAAATAAAGCTTATATAAATATTATTTCATTTAAGTTGTGTAACCTAATTCTATATATAATTTCGTGATATTTAAATTTTTTATATTAATTATACATTTGTAATCATAATTTAAATAAATTTTATGTGATAATAAAACAATTTTACATACATGTAAAACTAATACGAAATAAATAAATTTCTAGAGAGAGAAGCAAAGAGAAAGAAATGAGACTGAGAGATACAAAGACTTGTAGAAAAATTCATGAAATTAAACTAAGCTTCCCCAAATCATCATCATATCATGTTATATTATATTTATTATATTATATATTATCTATCTTTTATATTACATTAAAAGCGTGAAGACCCTTAGAAATGTTGTTTGAACTTTTTACCCTTCATTAAAAGACTCCTCTTTAGATAAAATTTTCTTTTCACCAATTTTTTCATTGTTATATTATCATTCTAAGAATATTAAATATTATATAATAAACATAATAAAAATTAAATGGAGTAGTTTTCTTATTATGATTAAATTTCTACAAGGAAAATCTTTTGCCAACTAAAATAGACTTGATTCCCAAAAAAAGAAAAGATTTAAAAAATTTTCAAAAAATAGACAAAAACTTTTAAAAAATATACTCGATCCAAAATGAGAAACACTTCCAAAATAATAATTAATTTTTTTTTCTAGAATAAAAATAAATAAACTGCAAAAAAAAAAAATGCAAAAAAGCTCCAAAACTAACAATTTATCTACCATTTAGAATTGAAACAAACTAACACAAAACATAAAGTTCTACAGTCCTTTTTTTCTACAGTCCAATACTAATTCTAATTAGACAATAATACCAAAACACACATATTATCTATATAAGGCGTAAATTTATATTGACGTCAAAACAACATGTTTGTACACCAATGGATTTAGAGGTAATAATATTTTTTATTTCATAATATTATATTATTCCATAATTTATATGCATGTTGTTGATAGTTTATTTGTATTTTTATTGGCTTTAGTTTTGTTTGTATATATGCATGCTTGGAAGGAATGTATGTGTTTTTTTAAAATTGAAGGAGCTTTCAAAATATGACTCTACAACTCCACCAAAAGGAACTATAATTTGGTATTCAATATAAATTATAGTGTTCAACTATATGACTGAAGTTATTGAAACTACTATGTTTGTTGACACCCCCGTGAAAAGACCAAAATACCCCTAGAATTGACCTTCCGCGTAACACATCTTCTCATGCTTCATTTGCAAATCCGCAATCGAATTTGTGATCAGTGTAAAAAATTGAGTGAGAAAATGATCTCGACTCGATTTTAATGCGATCGAGTCAAATTAATTTTTTTCAAACAAATGCAAAACAATGAGGTTTTCGCACCCCTTTTGTGACGCGCTGGGACGCAGAGCCACACTTTGATTTTTTCTGAAATTCAACGAAAACTGAAAATTTGCGAAAATGTGTCCTAATACACTAGTGCGCGACGCATACTAGTGTAAAAATGAACCCGTTTTTCTTCTTTTAATAGGGAGGGGTAGTTTCAACCTTTTTCACACCCCATAATTCTAAACTAGTCAGTTTAAGACGAATTTAAGTCCAAAAATGCTTATTTTATTCATTCGTTCATTCAAAACAAGAAAACCCTCCCAAGAAAATTCAAGTGTAAAATCAAGAACGGTTAGAACCTTCAAGAAAATTCCTTCAATTCTCCAAGAGTTCTTTCCCAGGTATGTAAGGCCACCCTAAAACTATTATTTTTGAAGAATATCTTTAAAAGATGGAAGTTCATTTTCATCCATAAACTTTCAAGTACTAGTTGAAGTTAAATCTCTGTAATTTTGTGAAGTATGTTAATTCCCATGGTACATATAGATTCTTGATGAATATTATGATTCTTGATTTTCTATATTACTCAATTAAAGTATTGTTATCAAATTTACACTCATATATGAACAAGATTCATTGTTGTTGAGGTTTCTTGAAAATCTTGTTACTATTTCAAGAAAAGAAAGACTAGCATGAATACTTTTTAAGCTAAGTTCAAGAAGTTCATTTTAACATTTGGTTCTTGCATATTAGCTAAGTAACCCAACATGTTTTGAATCATTTGAGTTGATATTAGTTTTCAGTCAAGTTAAAGAACCCAGATGAGAAAGCTACGTAGTAAGTCGGGCTAAGTCCCCGAGAAACCAGATTTCAAAAATTCAAAAAAGTTGGGCTAAATCCTCGAGAAACCAGATTTCAAGAATTCACAATCTTTAAGTATGAGCTATATAAAGATCATTTTTGGGAGTAGTATTGAGCATCGATATGGGTAAGAGTAGAAATAATTACTCAAACTCATAAACTATGTAGAAATAATTACTCGAACTCATAAACTATGTAGCCAGCATAGGATAGGATTGTACCACAGTACATTCCTCATTAGCCACAGAGATAACCCAATTTTGGGATGGATCCACTTCCCTAGTTCTTCGTCCCCTACCCCGGCAAAGTACGAGATTGCTCTAGCAGCGTGGGCAAGACGTTGTATCACCACGAAGCTCATAGTGGTGGTTATCGGTTAGAGAAACTCCCCAAGTCAATAGATATATTTTACTTACAAGTTTCAGCATGTTAATTTCAGCATACTAAGTTTTTATTATCATTATTACTTCATTATGAGATATGTTTGTCTTTTAAGAAATGCTATGTTATTCTGAGTTACTGTTTTGACCATCTTACATACCATACATTCCACTTACTAACGTCCTTAGGACCTGTATCATTTTATGATGCAGACACAGGTGATAGAGTTCCTCAGCAGCCGCTTCATTGAGAACCTGACAACTTTCAGTCTTTTGGTGAGGCCTCTTTAAAGTCCGAGGCTCTAGAGTTATTTATGTTTCATTATAATATTTATTTTTAGTTCTGGCTACTTGGGGCCTGTCCCAGTAGTTCTTTCAGACAGCTTTAGTAGAAGTTCCATAGATTATGTATCAGTATTCTAGTTCCAGTTTATTCAGTATTGCTTATGCATTTTCACATTCAGTTTATGCAGACCATTTATGAGTTAGCCTGTTACTTTATAGTTTTCCCACTATTGTTTATGTCTTCCGTTGAGCAAGTAGCCAGGCCAAGTGGTTCACTTGGGACCAGAAATGGTTTTCGAGTATTGGCCACGTTCAGGGTATTGGCTTGGGGCATGACAAACTTGGTATCAGAGTACATAGTTCAAGAGTCCTAGGGAGTCTATGGAACAGTGTCTAATAGAGTCCGTATTATGGGTGTGAAGCACTCCACATCTATAATAGGGAGGCTACGGGACATTAGGAAGTGTCATCATTAATTGTTATTCTTTGTCTCGTGCTTCAGAGTGTATCTCTGTGAAGTCCCGTCTAACTCATGCGTTTACGCCGTGTTTTTCAGATCATGCTTTCTTTGCAGAGCTAACGGACCAGTAACAAGCAGAGGACGCCCAGCTAGGAGAAATGCAAACCAGCCTGGCTGAATTCCTGAGGAACCTAGAGGTCCAACTGTGCCTGTGGAGCAGCCACAATAAGCAGATATCTCCAACGCTGATCTTTGCCAGGCTATCCAGACTTTCGCTCAGGCAGTCATTACTCAGGGAGGTCGCCAGGGAGATGGCACAAATGATGGGTCGGATACTGCCAGAGTTAAGGAGTTTCTGAGGATGAACCCACCAGAATTCACGGGGTCCAATGTGAAAGAGGATCCTGAGAACTTCATTAAGGACCTCCAGAAGGTGTTTTAGGTGATGCGTATAGGTAATGATGAGCGGGTTGAGTTGGATACCTACTAGCTCAAGGGGTAGCTAGACTCTGGTTTGATCAGTGAAAAAGGAGCATAGCAGATCGGGCGCCAGCTATTAGTTGGGCAGTGTTTGAAGAGGCCTTTTTGGGACAGTACTTTCCCAGAGAGATGAGGCAGGCTAAGGTAAGGGAATTTCTGAATTT
Source organism: Solanum virginianum (assembly GCA_000787875.1). Lineage (NCBI taxonomy): Eukaryota > Viridiplantae > Streptophyta > Magnoliopsida > Solanales > Solanaceae > Solanum > Solanum virginianum. The sequence continues at coordinate 133,009 of DF357612.1, forward strand.
AAAGTAGAAGAATATGAGTGTACGGGAGTACAGCCTCAAGTTTACTCAACTGTCCCATTACGCTCCAGCTATGGTGGCAGATATGCGTATTAGGACGGATCTCTTTGTGTTTGGGCTCTCTCGAATGACTAAGAAAGAGGGCAAAAATGCGATGCTGATTGGGGATATGGATATATCTCGTTTGATGACATATGTACAACAGGTAGAGGAGGAGAAGATAAAGGATATGGAGGAGTGTAGGAGCAAGAGGGCCAAGACATCGGGCCAGGAGATAGGCAAGAGAGGGACTGGAGGTAGAAGTCACTCATCTTTTCAGCCTAATACAGCCGGACCAACACCTTCATCCGCTATTACACCTGCAACGAGGGTCAGGAATGAGCAGGGATCACAGCACCGCAGGTTCCCGGGCAGCCAGTCACACGGTAGCTTAGCTCAAGGATCAAATCGTTATCCTACTTATGGTAAGTGTAGTAGGTCTCATCCCGGAGAGTGCCTTATGGGGACGAATGGTTGTTTCAAATGTGATCAGGTGGGGCACTTCTTGAAGGATTGCCCTATGGGGAAGCAGAATATGAGAGATACCAGATCACAGACAGTCTCTTCAATATCGCAGGGTAAGCCACTTCACAGGGGTGCTACAGTAGGGACAAGCGGGGGCACAAATTGCTTGTATGCCATGGGCACCAGACAGGAGCAGGAGAACTTACCAGATATGGTTACGGGTATGTTTAAAATCTTTACTTATGACATTTTTACATTATTAGACCCGGGAGCCACATTGTCTTTTGTAACCCCATATGTAGTTGTGAAGTTTGGGGGTCAATCCAGGATATCTTCTTGAGCCTTTTAGTGTTTCTACTCCTACTAGAGAGTCTATTTTAGCCCAAAGAATTTATAGGGGTTGTCCAGTCTCCATTTATCATAAGACTATTGTAGCTAATTTGGTAGAATTAGACATGGTAGATTTTGATATCATCTTAGGCATGGATTGGCTTCATGCTAGGTATGCCTCCATAGATTGCAGAACAATGGTAGTCAAATTTTAGTTTCCAAACGAACCAGTCTTAGAGTAGAAAGGTAGCTCAGTATTTCCTAAGGGTCAGTTTGTCTCATATCTCAAAGCCAAAAAGTTAATTTCCAAAGGGTATGTATACCACTTAATTAGAGTTCAGGATTCTCGTGTTGACACACCATCTCTTCAGTCTGTCCCTAGGTGAATGAGTTCCCAAAAGTCTTTCTTAAGGATCTTCTTGGAGTCCCTCCTGATAGGGAGATAGACACTCTTTCAAATACTCAGCCTATATCCATCCCTCCATACCGTATGGCTTCTTCGAAGCTAAAAGAGTTAAAGTTGCAGCTAAAAAATTTCTTAGATAAGGGTTTCATTAGACCAAGCATCTTGGGGTGCTCCAGTCCTTTTCATGCATAAAAAGATGGTTCTCTACGGATGTGCATAGATTACCATCAGTTGAACAAGGTCACCATTAAGAACAAGTATCCTCTTCCCAAAATTGATGACTTATTCGACCAACTTCAGGGTGCTACCTATTTTTCCAAGATAGATCTCAGATCTGGGTATCATCAACTTAAAGTTAGAGAAAGAGACATTCCTAAGACAGCTTTTAGAACCCGCTATGGTCATTATGAGTTTTTGGTCATGTCCTTTGGTCTGACAAATGCACCAGCAACTTTCATGGATCTTATGAACAGGGTGTTGAGGTCATACCTAGATATGTTTGTCATCATATTCATAGATGGTATCCTAATATACTCCTGTAATAAAGAGGAGCATGCCGACTATCTTAGAGTTATCCTTCAGACCCTTAAGGATCAACAACTATATGCTAAATTTTCTAAGTGTGAGTTCTGGTTGGCATCTGTGGCATTTCTGAGGCACATTGTGTCTAGTAAGGGTATCCAAGTTGATTCCCAAAAGATTGAGGCAGTAAAGAATTGGACAAGTCCCACAACTCCCACAGAAATAAGGAGTTTCTTGGGCTTAGCGAGGTACTACAGACAGTTTGTAGAAGGGTTTTCTTCTATCTCAACTCCCTTGACTAAGCTGACTCGGAAGAAGACTAAGTTCGAATGGTCAGAAGCTTGTGAGAAGAGTTTCCAAGAGTTGAAAACTAGGCTGACCACAACCCCAGTCTTATCCCTATCATATGGAGTTGATGATTTTGTGGTATATTATGATGCTTTCAGAGTTGGCTTGGGCTGTGTATTAATACAGAGAGGCAAGGTGATAGTATATGCCTCTTGACAACTTAAGATTCATGAGAAGAATTACCCAACTCATGATCTTGAGTTGGCTGGTGATAGCATATGCATCCAGAAAACTTAAGATTAATGAAAAGAATTACCCAACTTATGATCTTGAGCTTGCTGCGGTGGTGTTTGCTCTAAAGATTTGGAGACACTGTCTATATTGTGGACACATAGATGTATTCATGGACCACAAGAGCTTGCAGTGTGTATTTGACTAGAAGAAGCTGAATTTGAGATAGAGAAGATGGTTGGAGCTGTTGAAAGACTATGATATGAGTATCCTCTATTATCCAGGTAAAGATAATGTAGTTGCTGATGCTCTTAGCAGGGTGACCATGAGGAGCATAACTCATGTTGATGATGAAAAAAAGAGTTAGCTAAGGAGGTTCATAAACTAGCCCTTTTGGGGGTGCAGATTGAAGATTCCGACGAAGGTGGGGCCATTGTCAGAAATGGGTTAGAGTCATCCTTGGTGGTAGAAGTGAAAGAAAAGCAAGACAGGGATCTGATCCTTCTCCAATTGAAAGAAGATGTTAAGAAGCAGAAAGTACTAGTGTTCTCAAAAGGGGGAGATAGTGTCTTAAGATACCAAGGCAGATTGTGTGTGTCAATTGTTGACGGCCTTAGAGATAGGATCTAGGTGGAGGCTCATAATGCCAGATACTCTATCCACCCTGGTGCAAGAAAGATGTATAGAGATTTGCAAGAAGTCTATTAGTGTGGTGGTATGAAGAAGGATATTGCAGAGTTTGTGTCTAGATGCCAAATTGCTAGCATGCTAAGGTTGAGCACCAAAGGCCTTGTGGTGTAGCCCAGAACATAGAGATTCCAGAATGACAGTAGGAGATGATTAACATGGACTTCATAATAGGCTTATCGTGATCCCGTAGATAGCATGATTCGATATGGGTCATAGTAGATAGAATGACTACGTCAACTCACTTTCTACCTGTCAAGACGATTGATAAAGCTGAGGATTATGCCAGACTCTATCTTTAGGAGATTCTTAGGCTGCACGGGGTCCCTATATCCATTATTTGAGGCAGAGGAGCTCAGTTTACAACATAGTTTTGGAAGTCCCTTCAGAAGGGACTTAGTATGAAGGTGAATCTTAGCACAACTTTCCATCTGCAGATAGACGGGCAAGCAGAGCGAACTATATAGACCTTGGAAGATAAGTTGAGGGCGTGCGTGATAGACTTTAAAGGTAACTGGGATGACCATTTACCATTGATTGAGTTCTCTTATAATAATAACTTTCATGCCAGCATACAGATGGCACCATATGATGCCCTTTATGGGAGAAGGTGTAGATCACTCATAGGGTGGTTTAAAGTTGGTGAGGCAGGGTTGATAGGGCCTGATCTAGTCCACCAGACTACGAAAAAAGTGAAAGTCATCCAAGAAAGGCTAAAGACAGCCTAGAGTTGGCAAAAGTCATACACTGATGTTAGGAGGAGAGATCTAGAATTTGAAGTAGGTGATTGGGTGTACCTAAAGGTATCACTAATGAAGGGAGTTATGAGGTTCGTGAAGAAGGGAAAGCTCAGCCCATGATATATTAGTCCGTACTAAATTTTGAGAAGAGTGGGCAGTGTTGCCTACGATTTAGAGTTACCAGCAGAGTTGAGCGCTATACACTCAGTATTTCATATTTTCATGATTAAGAAGTGCTTGGGAGATCCCCCTTTAGTTGTTCCGGTTGAAAGTGTAAGAATTAAAGATAACTTGTAATATGAAGAGATCCCGATACAGCTATTAGACCGACAAGTTTGCAAGTGGAGGACCAAAGAGATAGCTTTGGTAAAAGTGTTGTTGAGAAACCAATTCGTGGAAGAAGCCACATGGGAAACAGAAGGAGACATGAAGGTCAAGTATTCACACTTATTCGTTGGCCTAAATGAGGACCTTGAAGGCAAACTTACATACTTAAGACTTATATTAGTTTAAAGTGTGGGAATCTTGTTGTCTTAAGCTAAATTCTTTATACCCTTATCATTCGAGGATGAATGATCCCAAGGGGGAGATATTGTGACACTCCCGTGAAAAGACCAAAATATCCTTAAAATTGACCTTGTGCGTAACACGTCTTCTCATGTTTTGTTTGTAAATCCGAGAACAGATTTATGAAATTGAGTCAGAAAATAGTCTCGACTCGATTTCAACGCGATCGAGTAAAATTAATTTTTTTCTAAAAACTGCAAAACAGTGAGGTTTCCCCTCCCCTTCCACGACACGCTAGGGACGCGGAACCACACTTTGATTTTTCTCAAAATTCGATGAAAACTAAAAATTTGTGAAAATGTGTCCTAATAAATACACTAGTGCACGATGTGCACTAGTGCAAAATGAACCCGTTTTTTCTTCTTTTAATAGGGAGGGGTAGTTTCGACCTTTCTCACACCCCATACTCCTAAAATAGTTAGTTTAAGACGAATTTAAGTCTAAAAATGCTTATTTTATTCATTCGTTTGTTCAAAATAAGAAAATCCTCCCAAGAAAATTCAAGCATAAAATCAGGAACGGTTAGGACCTTCAAGAAAATTACTTCAATTCTCCAAGAGTTCTTTCCCAAGTATGTAAGACCACCCTAAAATTATTATTTTTGAAGAATATCTTTAAAGATGGAAGTTCGTTTTCACCCATAAACTTTCAAGTATTAGTTGAAGTTAAATCTCTATAATTTTGTAAAGTATATTAATTCCCATGGTACGTATAGATTCTTGATGAATATTATGATTCTTGATTTTCTATATTACTCAATTAAAGTATTGTTATCAAATTTACACTCATATATGAACAAGATTCATTGTTGTTGAGGTTTCTTGAACATCTTATTACTATTTCAAGAAAAGAAAGACTAGTACAAGTACCTTTTAAGCTAAGTTCAAGAAGTTCATTCTAACATTTGGTTCTTGCATATTAGCTAAGTAACCCAGCATATTTTGAATCAGTTGAGTTGATATTAGTTTTCAGTCAAGTTAAAGAACCTAGATGAGAAAGCTAAGTAGTAAGTTGGGCTAAGTCCCCGAGAAATCAAATTTCAAGAATTCAAAATCCTTAAGTATGAGCTATATAAAGATCATTTTTGGGAGTAGTATTGAGCACCGATATGTGTAAGAGTAGAAATAATTACTTGAACTCATAAACTATGTAGCCAGTATAGGATAGGATTGTACCACGGTACATTCCTCATTAGCCACTGAGATGGCCTAGTTTTGGAATGGATCCACTCTCCTAGTTCTTCGTCCCTTACCCCGGCAAAGTACAGGACGGCTCTGGCAGCATGGGCAAGACGCGTTTATAAATTCGGTCATGAATTTGCTATCAGAGCATAGGCAGATGTGTTATGTGCACAATCCTCCTCTGCAAGACGTTATATCACCACGAAGCTCATAGTGGTGGTTGTTGGTTAGAGAAACTCCCCAAGTTAAGAGATATATTTTACTTACAAGTTTCAGCATGTTAATTTTAGCATACCAAGCATTTATTATCATTGTTACTTTATTATGAGATATGTTGATGTCTTTTAAGAAATGCTATGTTATTCTGAGTTACTTTTTGGCCATGTCTTTATGATTATTGCTATTACATTATGAATTATGTTTATGTCTTTTGAGAAGCATTATGATATTCTGATTAAATATTTTGGCCATCTTACATACCGTACATACCATATACTGACGTCCTTAGGACCTGCATCATTTTATGATATAGACGTAGGTGACAGAGTTCCTCAGCAGCCGCTTCGTTGAGAACCTGACAACTTTCAGTCTTTTGGTGAGGCCTCTTCTCAGTCCGAGGCTCTGGAGTTATTTATGTTTCATTACAACATTTATTTTTAGTTCTGGCTACTTGGGGCCTGTCCAAGTAGTCCTTTTAGACAACTTTAGTAGAGGTTCCATAGATTATACGTCAGTATTCTAGTTCTAGTTTATTCAGTATTGCTTATGTACTTTCACATTCAGTTTATGCAGACTATTCATGAGTTAGCCTGTTACTTTTGTAGTTTTCCCACTATTGTTTAAGTTTTTCGCTGAGTAAGTAGCCAGGCCAAGTGGTTCGCTTGGGATCAGAAATGGTTTTCGAGTGCCGGCCACGTCCAGGGTGTAGGCTCGGGGCGTGACAGTTTGTTCTCTTACTAAAAGTCTCAAATAACAGAAACAAATGGTCAGTAAATATTTTATTATTTGAATTATATTTAATAAAAAATATGAACGTATTAATTATAATTCATATTGAGATAGGTAAGAGGTGAACATGAATTTAAAACTTAATGATAAACTAAGATATTCTTTCCCTTGAACCCTAGAAGAACATAGAATTATCAACTTGGGTTTTAGTGCAGTGGTGAGACTGCTTCATTCTTACGACATCGAACACCATATGAGGTTAAAAAAGATATATATAGAATTAGAAGTTCCAATTATTTTGTCTACTGTTATTGTCAATAGAATGAAATTGATTTACATCATGTGATAGGAATAAACAAATTAAGTATTTACAAATTAAATGATATGAGATAACAATATTTATGTAATTATTTATAGTTGTGTGCTCAATAATATAAGTTATACATGTAATAATTTATTTTTTTTATTAATTGATGCGGTACACACGTGCAAAACACGTACACATATTAAAAGCATGAAACCTTAGAAATGTTGTTTGAACTTTTTGTCCTTCACTAAAAGACTACACTTTAGACAAAATCATTTTTTACCATTTTTCTTCAATTATTATATTCTTATTTTAATTATATTAAATATTGAGTATTATAAATATAATAAATTTAAATGAAGAATATTTCCTTATTATGGTTAAATTCTACCAAAGAATCTTTTTTTCAACTAAAATAGTCTTTTCTTTAGACAAAATCGTCTTTTTCTATATTTCTATTTTTATTATAGTCTTCAGAATTAAGGAGTCCTAATAAAGTAATTTGTAAGTAGTATTAGAAATAATCAAGAAGTCCTAAAATACATGGTAAGAATAAAATATATTTATTATAACCTAAAGAAACATTCTAATTGGAATCTAAAGTTTTATTTTTTTAACTCTCAAGTACAATAACATGAATCACTTCAAGATATTTTTCTTTATTATGTGAATAACAACTTATTAATTCAAAGTACTATTACTCTCAAAGAAGTTGAAAGACTAATCTTTTTATTCTCATATTTGTGAGAAATCAAAGTGTCGATTCTTTAAATTATGTTATTTGACAATATTTTTTAAAGAATCATTAAAAAAAGTGTATTTCAAAAAATGTTTAATATAATAGAGTTTTTCGAAGTTACCCTTTTAACAAAATATGATCATTTTGATCCCAAATAAAACAGTTAGAACTATACAAATAATTTATAAAAATACTATTAACATTATATTTAAATTAAATGTATATTTAGGGTCATCCATTATTATTCCATTTACTTAGAATTGTGTAGGCTAGGTATCGAAGAAAATCTTGGTAGAGAGCGTTATTCCCGAATGAGATTTGTCAAGTTTGAATTTGAATTAGCTGGACTTCAATGCGGATTCTGAACAATAGACGAATAACTAAAAAATGACAACATTTAGAATTTTTAAAGTATTTTTAATATTCAATTTAATAATATTGACGTGACACACACGTGCAAAATTGCCTTTTCACTTTTTCTTTTAATTATTGCACTTTAATTTTAATTTTAATTTTAAATATATTAAAATTCTATTTTTATTGTTGACACCGAATTTTTACCCTCCACATCACAAATTTCCCGATTTATTTAATCTTAACAATTTTCTTTCAGCGCTCGTATCCAAAGAAAGGAATAGCTGTTGACACCGAATTTTTACCCTCCACATCACAAATTTCCCGATTTATTTAATCTTAACAATTTTTAAAATTTTGTCTATTTTAATTAAAAAAAGAAAAAAAGAAAAAGGGATTTCACACATGCGGGTGATGTCCACGCGCCCCATATTTCTCTTACACTTTCCCCTTCATGCGACCTTCTTCATTTTTCTTCTTCTTTGAAGAAGAACAATCAGAAAACCCTAAAGCCAGCCGTCGATAACCCTTAGCGTCAACCCATCGCCATGCTTGTCTCCTTCTCCCTCACCTCACACGCTCACACTCCTCTCTCACCTGACAACCCTTGCACGCATACGCCTTCTTTCACCAACCCGGTGTCCTGACAGTCTGGACAGGCGCAGCGCCTCGTGCGATTTCATCGAAAGAATCACCCATGCATCTCAATCCACGAAAAAAGCATCCAAGCCTTTGCTTTTGCGGCGAGGGGTCCTTATCCCCAATAAGGAATACTGAATTCAAAAAAGAAGGACCCATAGTCCTTCATCCCGTCGTCTATAAATCCCGATTTGCTTCAAGCTTTAAAGGGGGGAGGGATATAGACGACGAATCATCTAGCAAAAGACCCTAGTCAATTCTCACAGCCACACCTACATCTAAAGAGAACCAAATTTCCTTCCTAATGTTCCAGCAATTTTCCAGAAAGTATAGATAATTTCAAATTCCGAATAGTTTGAAACCAAAGAGTTAGGGCGAAGTTTCGTTGCTAGTGGTCGATTACAACTCATAACAAAGCTCGGTGTCTCAGTTCCTACTCCAAAAAAGGTAACATCTTTATCTAAATTTTTATATTTTGATACATACTCTGTTGAATTTCTGGTTGCTGTTATCTGACTGAGACGAAGTTGCGATGAATTGAATATTATGATACTGTTATTGCATGATCGTTAAGATGTTTCTAGGGTTGTGCTATGATGCTATTAGCGTTGTGATACAGTTATTACGTGATCGTTAAGATGTTTCTAGGGCTATGCTATGATGCTATTAGCTGTGGAATAATGATGTTCAATTCAATGTATATTGAGATGGTTGTGTTTTGGCTAAATGCATTATCGACATCTTGTTTATTCACTGCTAATTTACTGAGAATGTTTGTGGTTTGTCTATTTTACTGTTTCATATGAGAACATGCTTTGAAATTTAAGCTTTGTGATAGTTCATCCTCAATGATAATTTTGTCTCTTTAAGAGGTTGTTTGCTCATTTCTTCATGAATATGGCCATGTTTAATACGTTTGAGACCATTGGTTTGATTTCTGTTAGGCCATTGCTGCCCTACTTCATCTTGCCTAAACAGGCAGCATAGCACCTCAGTTCAAAATCTATTTTTTCCAGCACCTAATAGATAAAAACTGATTTAACTAGCACTATTGTTATTGACTTATTCCTGTGCTGTTATTTTCAGTAGGTATTTCATGTTCTGTTACTCTGTTTTTATCTTGTTTAAGCATATTTTGACCCTGACTGCTGCATAATGGTGTTTTCTAAACTGAAGTGTTAATCGGTGAACATGTTATTCTACTGTTTGTATGGAATATCTCTGCTAAGCATCCATGTTTTTTCACATCTTAGGAACATAAAGTGCATAATTTGATTCTTAATAGTTGTTAGAAACATCTCGTCCTTCTTAATTTCCTGGTCGATTTCTTTATGTGCGAGATGGCATGCAAGAGTCTTAAGTCTTACATTTGATGCTCAAGAAATCACATGACATTTAAGCTCAGCTTATGTATTTGTAGTTCCACTTGAGGGTAGTTGTTCTTTTCCTGAAATATGGCATTAGTATCTTGTTGTCCAGACTTGATAACTATGTTTGACTGTCCCTTCTGTTAAACTGTCTGTTTTAAATTTGTTCCATATCAAAGTGTGAAATCCTTCCATCTTTGTTTGGGTATGTTTAGGCTAGAATAAGCTCTCATTTGTTTTCCCTTTTTCTTTGAAAGTCATGAACAAACCCTATGCACCTTCTATTGATTCTATATCTCCATGTGTGTAACTGATTTTGTAAAGTAACTGCATTCCTCAAGATTTGGCTGATTATGTTTGCATGTTAACAAGTATGAAATTACAGTTTTCCTGTACTATTTAATTTTAAATTACTACCCGGTGACTGATTTTAAACATAAAGGTTGCTACTTGGGTGTATGTCTCTGGTTCACTCTGTTTCCTTATGTGAATTCATTGATACGTCTCCTTATCTACAATGTAGAGCACATAGTATACCTGTTTCACTTCGACTTGTTAGAACTCCATTCTAAAGATACTTTTAAGACATGAAAGGGAATTTGATCAACTGTGCTGTGGCCAATATATCCATATGCTATCATAATAGGGTGGTAGGAGATATTGAGCTTATCTTATGTGTTATTCTTTAGAGTTAGTTGTTGTTTGAGATATGTTGCCATTACAACTTCAAGGACTATTAATTATATCAATGCCATTTTGGAGTGTACCAAAGCTTGTGT